>CAKAOH010037592.1:0-22971 GCA_916701665.1 Sebastiscus tertius | reverse complement strand
TATAATAATAAATGATGTATTATTACAGAATAAACTACCAGCAGTATATAATAACAAATGATAATGTATTATTATAGATTAAACTACCAGCAGTATATAATAATAAATGATGTATTATTACAGAATAAACTACCAGCAGTATATGATAATAAATTCTGATTATTATAAATTAAACTACCAGCAGTATATAATAATAAATTCTGATGTATTATTATAGATTAAACTACAAGCAGTATATAATAATAAATGATGTATTATTATAGATTAAACTACCAGCAGTATATAATAATAAATGATGATGTATTATTATAAATTAAACTACCAGCAGTATGTAATACTAAATGATGATGTATTATTATAGATTAAACTCCCAGCAGTATATAAAGTCATTAAAAGTAGCTTCACCTTTACCAGCTGCAACATTAAAATGATGAACACATTAATTAATCTGCACAATGAGGAATTTTGGTACTTCCAAGTACATTTTGATGCTGATACTTTTGTACTTTTTGAGTAGTTTTGAATGCAGGACTTTTACTTGTAACATAGTACTAATACTGCTCTGTGCAATTTTGTTAATAGTCTGTTTATTGTCAATACTGTATATACTGCTCCTATTTTTCTACTTCCTTCTATTTAAATGGTTCATATTTTGTTTCACTTTTTTTTTTACTGTGTTAGCTGATGCATCTTGTTTTTTGCACTATCCCCTTTGCTGCTGCACATTTCCCCACTGCGGGACTAATAAAGGAATATCTTATCTTATCTGATCTGATCTTATCTTTACAGTGTGGTATTAGTACTTGTACTGCAGTAAAAGATGGGAGGTACTTCCTCCAGCTGTGTGTAATACAGACAGACAGACAGTCATGTGCACAGCTACAGAAACACACCAGCACCAGCAGGTCATCAGATGGTTTTCACATGATAATAAAATCAGAGCTAACAGCTGGTTAGCATCACACATCTGTCCTGTTAAATAAACACACACACACACACACACACACACACACACACACACACACACACACACACACATACATACATACATGAATGAATGAATGAATGAATGAATGAGTGAGTGAGTGAGTGAGTGAGTCATCCTCTCATATCGGAGGCCTGTTCTCTACTGGATGAATAATTGAACCGTTACCCGTTAACCGTTAACCGTTAGAGGCAACGGTTCCTCCCCGCAGCTCCACCAGCAGCAGCAGCCCGTTAATCAGTTAGTTAGTTAGCAGGATGCTAGCTGCCAGCTAACGCCTCCCTCTAACCCTCCAGCTCCTCTAACAGCTCTAACAGCTCTAACAGCCGGACACAGAGAGGCTGCTGCTGCTGCTGGTGTGTTCGTTAACAGGATACTGTGATTTAACACATTCATAATGCAGCTAGCAACTCTGCAGCTAGCGGTTAGCTTGCTATGTTAGCTAGCCTGCTAGCCGTTAGCTTAGCATGTTAGCTTAGCAGGTTAGCTTGCCCGCTAGTCTGCTAGTGGTTAGCTTAGCATGTTAACTTGCTATGTTAGCTAACCTGCTAGCGGTTAGCTTAGCATGTTAGCTTAGCATGCTAGCATAGCATGTTAGCTTATATTAGCTTGCTATGTTAGCTAGCCTGCTAGCGGTTAGCTTAGCATGTTAGCTTATATTAGCTTGCTATGTTAGCTAGCCTGCTCCCTGATAAAACATAAAGTCATCTAAAGCTTCGGGGCCGTTATGTTGTAATGTTATAATGAACTGTAAACTGATCCTGTGTGATGAAGCCGCCGGCTCACCTTCTCCTTCTTGGTCTTGTTGGGCATCTTGACAGTTCCAGTGGGTTGTTGCAGTGAGGCTCCGTGTCTCCACCGAGGCTCCGTGATGTTGCTCCCCGGGACTCTGACGTTTCTCTCGGTCTGTCTCCGCTCCCGGCCCGGCTCATCCCATTGGCTGCTGACGCGCACACTCTACCTAGCAACGCTGCAGGGAATTTTCTGATTGGCTGCTGGAGAGAATTTTCTGATTGGCTGCTTGTGAGTTCAGTGATGAGGCTGAGGATGAGGGATGAAGGGAGGTGAGGAAGGACCACAGTCTTCCCCAGCAACACAACACCTTCATCCACAGCTCATACTTTACTATATACCATTTAATATATACCACAGTGTACTAATACTGTAAGTAAAGTACAACTACCTAGGAATAGTACAGTACAGTGCACGTTCATAGACTAAGCTACTGGAGTTACCCTGCACTATATTGACTTTTAACAGTCTGTTCTGCACTATATTCACTTTTTTAATAGTCCTGTATCTCAGTTGTTACCCTGCGCTATATTCATTTTTAACAGTTTCTTCTGCACTATATTTACTTTTTTAATAGTCCCATATCTCAGTTGTTACCCTGCACTATATTCAGTTTTAACAGTCTCTTCTACATTATATTCACTTTTTTAATAGTCGTGTATCAGCTGTTACCCTGCACTATATTCAATTTTAACAGTTTTCTTCATCTCCTTGTATTTTTATATTTGGTATATTTTTTTTGTACTTTTCACTACTAACTTTTTTACTGCCTTTTTACTAATATGTTTTGCACTATGGAACTGTGATGCTGGAAACTTGATTTTCCCTTGGGATCAATAAAGTTACTCTATCTATCTATCTAGTACTGGAGGGAATGTACTGGTTAGTTATGGGTAGGAGGGAGCATTAAAATGGCAACTCATTCCTAACAAGTAACTCAAAATTAAAAGCCAGAAATAAGAAATAAAACCTAATTTATTATACTTTTATCCTCATCATGTTGAGTGTTAAAGTTTATTCTTAACTAAGTGAACTCCATCCACTGGTGAAGACCATGATACACTGTTGAAAGCTCTGGAAAATCCCAATTAAATGTTTGTTAACAGCACAGGTTCTTTTGTTCAAACTCTCAGAACTTTATTTAAATTCTATAGTGTTTTACTCTATAATAAGCACTTACATTATGTATTGCATTATGTACTATATATAATATCAAGGGTTGTCAATCATTTAAAAAATGTAATCGCAATTAATCACAAATTAATCACACATTTTTTATCTGTTCAAAATGTACTTTAAAGGGAGATTTCTCAAGTATTTAATACTCTTATCAACATGGCTTTTCTAGTTTCATATGATACCAGTATCTTCACTGAGCCCACTACAAATTAAAAATCACAAATTGCGTTAATGAAACATCATAAACAATCCGTCACTCAGTTCAGTCTGACTTTATTATCCATCACATTTCATACAACAATCACTGGTTCTTAAACATGAATTCAACAACGTTCGCTCTCTGTGTCTCTATTCAGAGGACTTTATCTTTATCCTCTGGGGAAACATACGTTTACACTCCCAAAATAAAATCCAACAATAACATCTACTAGAAGACAGAAATTGGTGAACAGAGCTGTGTAATGTTATGACATTGTAATAAAATATATAAATACAAATAAGTAAAGTTTAACTTAAAAATACAAACAGAGAAATTGTGATTTTGCTCTTAAAGATAATACAAAAATATATACAAATCTATATATACATATTGTCAGAATTTGCTGTTTGTTTTGGTCTTAAACTGAAGATCAGTTGAACAAAATAACACATTGGAAAAATGTCTATAAACAAAATTATGTTTGTCCCTCAATCAGACTGATGAACCGTGAAAATTATTTATTCATTAATTTCATCTGGAGAGAAAAAAAAATCACTGAGATTCTAACCAGGGCGTTCCCATATTACACCTTTAGTACACCAACACACGTAGTTTGCTGTGTATCAACACATTTCACTACTAAAACATGGTCTTAGTTTGCTGTGTATCAACACATTTCACTTCTAAAACATGATCTTAGTTTGCTGTGTATCAACACATTTCACTACTAAGACATGATCTTAGTTTGCTGTGTATCAACACATTTCACTACTGAATCATGATCTTAGTTTACTTTGTATCAACACATTTCACTACAGAATCATGATCTTAGTTTGCTGTGTATCAACACATTTCACTCCTAAAACATCTTAGTTTGCTTTGTATCAACACATTACACTACTAAAACATGGTCTTAGTTTACTGTGTATCAACACATTTCACTACTGAATCATGATCTTAGTTTGCTGTGTATCAACACATTTTACAACTAAAACATGATCTTAGTTTGCTGTGTATCAACACATTTCACTACTGAATCATGATCTTAGTTAAACACATTGTGTGAGCACCAAACAGCCAAACAATGACCGCCAAAATAAAACGCAGTAAAACATGTACAATTTCAAACATGTACTGTATATAAATGTGGATAAAGAGGAAGAACCACTGGTATTGTTGTCTTACTGTCCTGCTGGAGACTCGTCCTCCATGATGTCCACTGCTTTAACATCAGGAAACTCATCACACACCAAGTCATGGCATTAATTAGTGCAACGATTTATCGATTAATCACCAACTATTAAATTAATCGCCAACTATTTTGATAATTGATTAATTGGTTTGAGTAATTTTTTTCTTTGTTATGATGAAGTACTTTAATTTATTAGGTATTTAATTTGCTGAATTAACCGTAAACAGATGGTACCATTCATCATCTCAACAGATTCTGTAGAAAATATACAATATGATGTATTTTAATGTCACAACATATAAAACAGGAGGCGGTGATTGTGGAAATGAATCACCTTTTTTTCCTCTTAACAGTTGGAAAAGATCAAGTTATTAATTTGTCATTTCAACAGTTTCCTTGTGAGCCTTCAGTAATTATACTGTGATCATGATCAGTGATGGAAGAAGTAGTCAGATCCTTTACTGCAGTAAAAGTACTGAAAATACTCCTATTTAAGTAAAAGTCCTGCATTCTAAACCGTTCTGAAGTAAAAGTATGTCAGTATTATCATCTATATGTAGTTAAAGTAGTTAAAGTATCAGTATTATGTGGATGTTACATCATAACTTTTCACTGGACAGGAAGGGGGATGAGAAAAAGCAACTAAAGCTGTCAGATAAATGTAGAGGAGTAAAAACTACAATATTTACCTCTGAGATGTGGAGGAGGGGAAGTAGAAAGTAAATTACTTCAAACATCCTTTTTCTTCTTATTATTCAGGGCCGGGTTGCGGGGGCAGCAGGTTTAGCAGGAATCCCAGACATCCCTCTCCCCAGCAACGTTTTCCAGCTCTTCTTGGGGGACCACGAGGCGTTTCCCAGGCCAGACCAGATATATAACTCTGGAAAAGGCGAGAGTCCAGCCCATCTCCAGGAGTCTGGATCCAGAACCAGAGCTATGAGTGGAGGTGAGCCCAACTATATCTAGTTGGTACTGCTCCACCTCCGGTTCCTTCCCCACCAGAGGTGACGTTCCACGTACCTAGAGCCAGTCCGGTCCCCCTATTCCAGACGAGGTTCCACAAGTCTGTGTTAGCTCCAAAGTACTTCAAACAGTACTTGAGTAAATGTACTTTCCACTACTGATAGAAGTACAATAATCACAACACTCAGACCTGCTGCGGTTTCTCCACCAACTTTTATTAAAACTCTACTTGAAGCGACAGACTTTACGAGACGAGCAGTTTAGTTTCTATTAACACCTGACCTCAGATCAGTGCATCACACGTCAACACTGACCTCAGATCAGACGTTCTAGGTTTCAGCTCGTGGATCTTCAGTTAACATGTGAAGGAACCACTGAGCTGTTTTTGGTCCGACTCTTTATTTATTTCACTCGTTTTAAAAGAGGGAAAAGTAAAGTGAGTAGAAAATGAGACAAACAGGTGGTGTGTTCAGTACTTTACCTGCAGGGGGTCGACACCTGGTGATCTTTAAAACAACAGTTTACACACACACATTTAGAGTCAGCGGAGAAGGTGGACATCAGTTTGGTCTAAATGTCATTCTCTAATTTTTCATGAAACCCTTTTTCATCTGTGACCCTTTAAAACGGTTTAATATTTCTGTGGGATACAAATAAAAAGTGATAATTTGTGTAATTTTAGACACCTGAAGTGGAAGTATTGTATGTATGTAGGAACATCTGAAAAAATAAATCTTGTCTTGTCAATTGTCTTTCAAGCCCTTAGAGGGATAGTCGAGGTGTTTCTCAGTGTAGTTGTATGAGCTACTTCTCCATAGTCAGTGTATCACCTACAGTAGATGTTAGTGTAAGTGTACGCTATGTTTAGAATATTTACCTCGCCATCAGACAGCCCTTTCTGACGGGGAACTGAAGCTGTTATATCGCTGTCTTCACAACCACCAGACTCCATTCATAAAAACAGTAATTTTACCTCTCAGAACAGAGGAGTTGCTGGTCTACCGCTTCCTTGGTCGGTTAGTTCGTTTGTGTTATTGTGTGATTTTCTGTTTTTGTGAATGGAGTCCAGTGGCTTTGAAGAGAGCAATATAACGGCGTCAGTTCCTCGTCAGAAACGGCCGTCTGACGGCGAGGTAAAGCGGCTGTGGACGGGAGCAGCAGAAAGATGCATTGTTATCGCTCAGAACAGAGGACTTGCTGGTCTACCACTGCATTGGTCGGTTAGTTTCGTTTGTGTTATTGTGAAACTAACCAAAGTCGCGCAATAACACAAACAAACTAACAAACCGTCCCGAGTTCTGAGGTAAAATTACTGTTTTTGTGAATGGAGTCTGGTGGCTGTGAAGAGAGCGATATAATGGTTTCAGTTCTACCGTCAGAAAGGGGCTGTCTGACAGCAAGGTAAAGAGGTGAAAATATTCTAAATACAGCGTACACTTAAACTGATATTGATTTTTTTAGGTGTCTAAAATCCGTCCACAACAGCACATTGCTTTGCTCCAAACTCCATCTACTGTAGTAGTACACTGACTGTGGAGAAGAACCTCATACATCCACACTGACAAACACCTGAACTATCCCTTTAACATGATCTTGTGACCCTTTTGGGTCCAGCCCAAACCGTGAAACAGACCAGTACCTTTAGGCCTCATAAAGTAACTTACAACTCAAAGGCAATACTTGAATAAATATTAATGAACATGTTGTTGGTTTGTGTTTTCAGGGGAGTTTTTGTTAATGATTATCATGTCTAGAGACGTCCAGGACTCGTGTGTCTGTACTGGACTGAAACTGATATCCATCTGAAACACCAGACAACAAGAGGGCTTCACTAAACGTCAAACTGGCCCTCTAAACAGATGAAGGTCAGCGTTTTAAAAGTCTCAAGTCCGTCAGGGTCTTTCTCGCCAGCTGCCTTCAAGTCCAGTAAATTATTGATCGAAGACTTCCTGGATATACGAGTGGTTTTATAGAAACCCCCGTCAGTCCGGTCCGCTCCTACTCAAAGTTAAAATTGTAATCAAAGTTCAGCGAGGTCATGTCTGAGGGGAGACCCAGGGTTTCAGGGGTGATCTCCATCACCTGAGGGGCCTCCTCGCTGGGCGTCCCCTCCCCCGGCTGCGACCCAGAGCCGGGATCTGACATGTCAAGCCCCGAAGCTGCCGAGTCAGAATCTCCTGAAGCGAGATCAGGCTCGGACTGGCTCTGCTGCTGCTGCTGCCGGGTCTGGTATCTGGTTTGAGATCTAGTCTGTCGGATAGGGCGGGGGGCAGGAGGGGTTCTCTTTGTCAGAGTCGCCTTGCCTCTAGTTTTGGGGCTTGGCTTGGGAGAAGGTTCTGGAACTGTGTCGGTATGGGTCTCTAGATGGAACCCCTGGTCTGGTTGGGGCTCCGTTTGGGTTTGAGGGGCCAGTTTGGGCTGGGACTGAGTTTGAGGTGTTGGTTCCAGCTCGGCAGGCTTGGTTTGTGGGGCGATTTGAGTCTCAGATTTAGGAGTCGAGGACTGGTTTTGGGGTACACTCTGAGCCTCGGTCTGGCCTGGTGGATTCAGTTTTGGCTGGGTTTTTTGTGTTGCAGATGGTGCCACCTCAGGTTTTGGAGTTGGAGAGGTCTGCAAGGACCAAACAGATGCAATTTGGATGTCTGATTCTGGCTGGATTCGGGGACGTGCTGGGTCTGGTTGTAGAGATTTACAAACCTCTGATGGAGGTTTGGACTGGGTAAGAAGCGGAGGTTGAGTTTTTGGGGCTTGCATGGTAGGAAGTTGGCTTTTATTGGTGCTGCTCCCGTCAGCTCTGGCGTCTGTTGCTGGTTTGGTGATGGAGGACGTGCCTGAGCCGACCTTGCTGTAGAAGATGTTGAACAAGTCTTGGGCTTTGGCTGCAGCCAGATTACTCTTAAGTTTCTCAGACTTCTGAGCTCCATCGGCCATGTTCATGAAAGGTGGAGGCTTGACGAAAACCGTACGAGTTTGTTCCCCCTCTGGGACGCCAGGAGCTGCCACGTCAGACACTATCTTTATCATTGTCGGTTGTGCCCGTTTAGCCACGGATGGAGCAGGGGTAGTTTCAGATGGTGTAGGCTTAGGTTTAGAAACTGGTGGCGCAGGGTTACAAACTAGTGCAGGTTTTGACACTGGTGGCGGACAATTAGCTTCAAATGGTGCAGGTGTTGACACCGGCGACGGAAGTTTAGGCCCAAATGGTGCAGGTCTTGATATCGGCGGTGGCGGACATTTAGCATCAAACAGCGCAGGCCTTGACACTGGTGGCGGATGTTTAGGCCCAAATGGTGGTGGTACTGACATCGGTGGCGGAAGTTTAGGCCCAAATGGTGCAGGTCCTGACACCGCCGGTCCAGTCCCAGGTGCACCGTTTGGTGGCGGAAGTTTAGGCCCAAATGGTGCAGGTCCTGACACCGCCAGTCCAGTCCCAGGTGCAACGCTTGGTGATGGAAGTTTAGGCCCAAATGGTGCAGGTCCTGACACCGCCAGTCCAGTCCCAGGTGCAACGCTTGGTGATGGAAGTTTAGGCCCAAATGGTGCAGGTCCTGACACCGCCAGTCCAGTCCCAGGTGCAACGCTTGGTGATGGAAGTTTAGGCCCAAATGGTGCAGGTCCTGACACCGCCGGTGCAGTCCAAGGTGCACCGCTTGGTGCCGGAAGTTTAGGCCCAAATGGTGCAGGTCCTGACACCGCCGGTGCAGTCCCAGGTGCACCACTTGGTGGTGGAAGTTTAGGCCCAAATGGTGCAGGTCTTGACTCCGCTGGTGCAGTCCCAAGTGCACCGCTTGGTGGCTGAGTTTCCAGCAGTGCGTTCTGAGCATTTAAAGCCCTTGTGAGACCATCAGAGAATAACGGTTCTTCTTTTGGAGCAGGACCCAGTAACCCGGTGTTTTGGGGTCTAATGGAGAGGAAGGTATTCAGAGGTGCAGGTTTACCCATCATGGCTGCTTTCCTCATGACTGCAGCAGGTGCAGGGAGGTTAGGCCGGATTCTTCCCCGGTTGGCGCGGTTGGCCACCCAGGGAGGCGTGGTTTGGGGGCCCGACAGCTTGTTGGCGATCTCCTTAGCAACAGCCATTGATTTTGCAAAAGAATCCTCCACCGAGACCGGGTTCAGCTTTGCAGCTGCTTCGTCTTCCTTGATGAACTCTGCGGCAACTTTCTCCGCCTCCTTCGCCAGAACATTCTCCTTCTTCTTCCATGTGAACTTTCCGAACGAAGGGGTCACGGCCACAGGTGGCGATTTGCCGGTTTCCAGGCTTTGCTTGCGGAGCTTTGCCCTCATGGCTGGACTGGGTCCACAGAGGATTTTGGGTGGGTCGTAGGGCTTTGGCGGAGGCTCAGGCTTGTTGATTTCTGGTTTCGCTACTGGTTTTCCCGACTCAACCTTTTTCAAAGCTTCCTTCTCAGCCTTAAATTTCCCTTCGTCTCGCTCTCGGTCATATTTGGGTCTGAAATCTGAATATTTACCGTATTTATACTCTTCGTCTCTCGGCCCATATTTGGGACGGTTGTCATATCGGTCATCTTCATCCCTGCGATAGCGGTAACGATATTCTTCTTCTCTGCTGTATTTGTATCTGTCATCCTCTTCTCCTTTCCTGTATTTACCCCTCTCCTCTTCCTCTCGACTGTAGCGGTATTTATCATCCTTCTTGCTGCATTTATACTTTTCATCCTCCTCTTTCTTGCTGGAAGAAGGCCTCTCCTCTTCCTCCTCTCTTTTGGCATTTTTAAAATCCTCCTCTTTTTTGCTCGGCTTCGCCTCCTCCGCTTCCGCCTTTAGAATTTTCTCTTCCTTCAGAATAGCGTCGTCCTCTTCCTTTTTTTTCTCCTTGTCCTTTTTCTCCTTTTTGTGTTTGGACTTGTCTTCCTTGTTGCCTTTCTCTTCCTCCTCATGTTTGCGTTTCTTCCCGCTGGCGTCGGAGGCCAGTCCGGCCTGGCGGTCCAGGTTCCTCCTCTGTTCATACAGAGGATTCTCGTAGATTTGTTTCTGGTGAGAGAGGCATTAAAACACAAAGACAAGAGAGTGAAAAAACACCGACCAGAACATCAAAAAACACATTTACACAATACTTATAATTTTTAAAATGTGAACTAGTGCCTGGAAACATGGGAATGGTTTTACATCTGCTTTGGATAATGCTGCGTTCATGTCATGTGGGATAGGAGATTCATCTACTACATCGATGTATCGATTTATATTCCTACGATCCAACTACATCGATTTATTCCAGGAGCTCTTACCCAAAGCGGGAAACAAAAGCAGAACCACAGACAACGGACACATGATATGCTACACTTTGATATGTTCCTGCAGAAGGCTTAAAGATCCTAGAGGATCTCCTGAAGTCACCTGACAGCTTCTCGACCCTCTCTCGGGTTAATACCTTGTATTTCTCGTTGTGAGCATGTGTGGTGACGTGCTCTTCTGCACAGATGGCGTCTCCATAAAACTGTTTACACAGCAGGCAGAAGAATCCTCTGACGGGCAGCAAGAACTCCGAACCTGCAGCAAAACACACGCAACACCTTTTAAACACACAGGTGGCCGTAAAGTAAACTGCCAATCATGTTTACCTGGCGGACGTGTCCACTTCCTGTACCTGTCAGGACAGGAGAGGGTCAGAGAGGTGGCGTCTGAGTATAAATATGTAAAGAATAGATGGTGTACAGAGCAGAGCTAGCTGCTCAGTGATACTACAGCAGACAGATGTTTTCATTTACAGCAGCCTTCACGGGAGGACGAGACATGAAAAACTAATGAATAGACATCAGAGACGAGGACGGGAGTCTCCTCTGTGGTTCCACCAGAGTCTTTTTGTTTTCATTAAGAGACACAGAAACGGCAGCAGAGATCCACCTGGAAGCAGAAGACGGCTAACAACATTCACCGACATCATGGCGATAAAAAGCAGCGAGCTGATGACTGCTCAGGGAAATGACGGGTGTGCAGTGCAAGTACCTTTGGCGGGTTTCGTCAGCTTCTCTTCTGACTGCAGGTTCTTGCCGATTTTGGTGGGAGTGGACGCCCAGGGCCGGTTGTACGGGTCCAGAGTCTGTGGACAGAAAGACGGGGTTAAATGTGAAGGAACTCGTGATGTGAATCCACTAAAGTTTGAATCATTTCATTCAAAAACTATTTCACATGTAAATGAAACATCTGGTGTCTGAATGATTGTGGTTTTATCTGTTAGAAGAGAGAGAGTGTAATGAAAGAGAGACATGAATGTAACAGCTGATTAACATTTCAACAGTAGCGTTCGAGGACAACAACATAAAAACCAACCTTTCGATGCGTTTTGCTGTGCAAGTGCGTGAAATAATCAAACATGGAACCAGAGGTGACGTTACAGTTTTTGCACCAGTGGTTTCCAGCGTCATAGTATTCAAACGGCTCCGGGGGCGGGGTCGGAGCCTCGACGGGCGGCTTGTCCGGGGATGCTCTCGATGACGTTGCCGCCGCCGCTGAGGTCTGCTAAGAGACAAAGATGGAGGAGAGTCAACATGGCGGGTAAAAGTGGACACAGTCAGGATTCAGTCCAACGAAAACACTGAAAATGTAGAAGTGTCTTACCTTCACTGAGCTCCAGCCTCCAGGACGTTAGGCAACACGAGAATCCGCCAGTCGCTTTTATATCGACTGTAACGTCTAACTCGCTTTAATGTTTGAGCCCGATTCATTATCAAACTTCACAATGTTCGTGGTAAACTTCCTGTCGTCATCACTGAGCTATCTATGTTCAACAAGATCAGACCGTCTTGTCTCGTTTTGCTGGTTTCTCTGGACGTCTTACCAGTGAACTTCTCTAATGACGTCCAGTTCTGTTCATCAATCACAGTTAAACTACCGTCAACACAACGCAACACTTCCTGCCCAGATGTTTCACATTAAAAGCCTGTCAGTGGCTCAAAGGGCTTTTCTGACAGGCTTTTAATGTGAAAAATCGTTATAGTTCAAACAATCTATATTTGACAAACTTTTTATCAATCTGCTGACTTCACAAGTTTAGCATCTGTCCGATTGTATGACGGAAACATGAAATCGTAAAAACACACGGCGTCCTGTCAGACAGGAAGACGATGACAGTAAGTCAAATATAATAAAATAAAAGGCCAACTACCTGCCCGGTACAGGTGAGTGAATGAAGATCTGTTATGTTTAGCTTTTATCTGATATTAAGCTAAATATACAAGTTATTTATGTTCAACATTCACTTCTAATGAGAAAATAAATGAATGAATACAGTAATGAGCCCTAGCTATGATTCAGTAGTATTTCCTGTTTTACCTCCTCTGCAGGTGTGTGTACCTTTATTGTGGAGGTGCAGACTTCCTGCCGTCTCTCGGGACTAATCTCCGCCTCACGTTTCTTCTTCTCTGGCGGCGGCTGTTCGTCCTCCTGGTCCTCGGCCGGTTTGACGATCCTGCGGGGCCGGTCGGACGGGATCAGGCCGAGGATGAGCGCTATCTTTTCGATCTCGTTGCGTTTCTTCTCGGCGGCCTCGTGCTCTTTGCGCAGGTTGGAGATCTGAACCATGACCTCCTCCTGCAGGTGGCTGATCTCCTGCAGCAGAGGGTCTTTATGGCCGCCCTTCTCCCGCCGCTTCTTCCTCAGCAGCTCGCCTGAAAAACACAGCAGACAGTTCACCTTTGTTTTCATGGTCAAACCAGGCGTCAACCTCCGGCTCTGAGAAGTGAAGCCTTAAAGCAGCCAGCAGGGGGCGACTCCTCTGGTTGTATAGAGGTCTATGAGAAAATGAGCCTACTTCTCACTTGATTTATTACCTCAGTAAACATTGTAAACATGAGTTTATGGTCTCAATCGCTAGTTTCAAGTCTTCTTCAATACAGCATGATGTTCATTTAGTAAATTATGGTCCCATTTAGAGTCAAATAGACCATAAAGCAGGGGATGATTTAGGGCGGGGCTACCTCGTGATTGACAGGTCGCTACCACGGCGTTGTTCGGTCTGGGAGTTGACGTGTTTTCGTCTTACAACTTTAACCCTCTCACAGTGTGTTTTCACTTGATCAGAGTTAATTATAACATTATTGGTCACCTGAAAATGTCTTATTCAGCGTTCGGTTGTACTTAGCTCCACCCTCTCGTGTCACAAAAACCAAGAAGGTGACGTCCAAAAACCAAGATGGAGACGGACAAAAACCAGGATGGTGACGGACAAAAACCAAGATGGTGACGGCCAAAAACAAGACGGCGAAGGTACCAGCGTATCGCTCTCACCTCATGTTTTCGTTGTGCCGTGTCGTTTCGTGGCGTCGGCGTGTGACCTCACCTTGTTGCTTCCTGAGTCTCTCCAGCTCCTTCATCAGATATTCTTTCTTCTTCATTCTGATCTCTCTCTCCTGCTTCAGCTTCTCTCTCTCCTCCAGAACCTGAACACATCACGTCAACACCGTCAACACCGTCAACACCGTCAACACCGTCAACACCGTCAACACCTGTTTCTGCTTCAACCACTGAACATGACAGATGAACGGATGAATGGATGACTGAATGAATGGATGAATGAATGAATGAATGAATGAAGGGGACACCTTTTGTTTCTGGCTCTCGTTGTTCTGCTCCTCAGACACTTTCCTCTCATGGCTGCAGACTTTTCCCTTCTCAACATCCTGAACAAAACTCTTCCCCAAACCTGACGACCAAACAACAACATTTACATTAAATAACCAACAGCGTTGAATCAGTCTTCCATCTTTAAAACCTTCTTCTCTGACGTTACATTCAGTTAATTGTTGATTATTCACCTCATTTCATCTGATAGAAAACAGAATGTCTGCCTCTTACTTTGTAGATTTGTTAATGTTTCTATAAAATAATGATTTAAGGTTATAAACGGGAGAATATTCCTGTGATAATGGACCGACCTTTGACCCCCGGCTCAGGGGCCGGTTTGCTGTAGGGGTGTTTGTAGGGCAGAGTGGGGGGGAAGTCATCGGGGCCGCTTTGGGGGGGCAGGGCCATGTTGGGGGGCGGGTACATGGGCGGCCACTGCTGGTGCATGTAGGGAAGGTAGTTCCCGTACTGTCCGTAACCTGGCGGGGGGAAGTTAGGGGGCATCATGCCATGGACCTGTGAGGGGGGGTAGGAGGGTATGGGCACCCCGGGGTGAGGGGGGAGGATGTTGGGGTCGGGGGTTTTTGGCGGCAGCTCTTTGTTTGGCGGCGGCGCGGCGGCTCTCTGCTCATTGTTCGACTCTTTGAGAGATTTGGGCGGC
The DNA here is from genome assembly GCA_916701665.1 of Sebastiscus tertius. Classification (NCBI taxonomy): domain Eukaryota; kingdom Metazoa; phylum Chordata; class Actinopteri; order Perciformes; family Sebastidae; genus Sebastiscus; species Sebastiscus tertius. Next base: position 8,417 of record CAKAOH010037592.1, on the reverse strand, counting down.
GCTGAGCTCTTCTTGCGGCCGTCGTCGCTGCTCCAGCTGCCCCCCCGCTCGCCCTCTCGTCCGCGGCTGTGACTCCGGCTGCTGCTGCTGCTGCTGCTGGAGCTGCCGCTGTGGCTCCGCCTCGCGCGACCGCGGCTGCCATCCGAGCTGCCGGAGGAGTACCGCCTGCGTGTGGGCGTCTTTGGAGGCGGCTTGTTTCCATGGAGACGCTCTTTGGTCCTGGCGGCCATCTTGCTGATCTCGGTCACGCCCAGGTCCAGGCCGATGGTCTTCAGCAGGTCCTGGATCTTTTCGTACTCCTCCATCGCCTGACGCTCTCCCTCCTCCAGCGGCTCCGTCTCCGGCTGGAAGGAGGTGTTCGCCACCTGGACCGTGATGTTCTGGTCGGGGCTGATGGAGGGCCGGCTCGCGTACCTCATGTCAACCTCCCCCATTGTGGGATGGGCCTGAAGGCGAGGCGAGGCCCCCGGGGGGAGGCCGTACGCCTGAGCGACGGTGTGTTTCTGTGGGGGGTAATCTCCGTACAGCGCCTCCTCCGTCAGGTCTCCGTACAGGTCCAGCCCCTGGTGTCGGACCGGCTCGGACGGCGGTGGAGGTTTGGGCTCCTCCGAGTCTCCGTACAGGAACTTCTCCTCGTCATCGATGTCATCCGTCTTCTCCTGAGGCTTGGCCCCCGCCGTCTCCTCCAGCAGGTGGAGAATCTCCGTGATCTCGGCGTCGAGGCCGACGCGGCGAGCCATCTGCGGGTCGGACCGCAGCTCTGACAGCATGGAGGCCACCATGTGAGGCTCCATGCCTCGAACGGCCTGCAGCAGCTGGTCGGCCACCCGCGACATGTTGGAGCCCTCCGGACCTCTGGGAGAGTCTGAGCTCTGGAACACACAGAAACACAGCAGAGTGACGCCTCCGGACCAAAGATCCTCTCCTCCATCACACACAATACAACTGCTTATCTTATATATACACGTATATACTGTATATGTGTTGGGTTGTTGACGTCCTACCCTGAGCGACGGCGAATCCTCGGAGTCGTTGCGTTTCTTCAGGATGGATTTGGTGGGCAGACTCAGCATCTCCTCCAGCTCCTTCCTGCGCCGAGCCGTCTCCAGCTCTTTGAACTCTTTCCTGGATTTCTCTTCACTGTCGTCTCCGCTGCTGGAGCTGGAGCTGCTGCTGCTCGCACTGCGACTCCTCTGTCGGCTCTTACTGCGCCCGTGGCTCCGCCCTCTGGACCTGGACCTGGATCTGGACCTGGACCGGCTGCGGGGGCGACTCTTGCTCTGGCCCCGGCTCTTAGCCCGGCTCCGGTCCGGACTGCGGCTCTTGCTCCGGCCCCGGCCCCGGCTCTTGTTCCGGTTCCGGTCCGGACTGCGGCTCTGGCTACGGGGCCGGCTGCGACCTCGACTCTTGTTCCGGTTCCGGTCCGGACTGCGGCTCTGGCTGCGGGGCCGGCTGCGACCTCGACTCTTAGCCCGGTTCCGGTCTGGACTGCGACTCTTACTCCGGCTCCTGCCCCGGCTCTTGGCCCGGTTCCGGTCTGGACTGCGGCTCTGGCTGCGGGGCCGGCTCTTGCTCCTCACCTGGCTCTTGCTCCGTCCCTGACTCTTGGCCCGGCTCCGGTCTGGACTCCGGCTGCGAGGTCGGCTCCGGCCCCGGCTCCTGCTCCGCTCGTACTCGGGTCGAGGAGGATAGTCTCTGTGAGGAAACACCGGATTTAACTGGACTGAAGAGCTTGATATGGTTCTTTGAGCTCTAACAAACATGTTGAATGTTGTTCTATCGGTTCTGAAGTAAACCCTTTCTTTGGCCCGGCCGTCCCTCCTCTCACCTGGACATAAATGTCTTTAAAGACTAAACTTTGGGCCGCTGTTGTGGACATATTGTAGATTTCAGGTTGTAATATTTTAAGAAAAATGTTACAAGAAATATCACAAGAGCTGCTTTTTCTTGTAAAATTGATTTTAAATATTATGACTTTCTTGTAAAATTTTGACATAATTTCAGAACTTTTTCTTACGGTATTTTTTTTTTTTTTTTTTTAAATCAAGTAATCCAACTTTAATCTACTTTATTCACAAGATGCCGGTTGTTTTTCTTTACCAGTGGCCCCGATACGCCGCCATCATCTCTGCTAACTAAATAAAAGTGAGCAGTAAAAACAAACATGTCATAAATACTAACAGGTGTTCACATTTCCTTTTTCATGAGTACCTGTCATGATGGCGTGAAGGGGCGGAGCCAGATGGTCCGGTCAGCTCGTTGCCAACGGTGATGACCAGGTTGTGGTCGATGGGACCCGACCCGCGAGGTGACGGAGACCTCTGCAGCACACACACAGATAGAAGAAGCACCTGGTTACCTGCTGGTCCATCCTCCATTCATCAATCAATATTCAGCATCGTCTCAGTGAACTGAACGTCACCAGATTCACTGTTTCTGGATCATTACTAACAGATTCATCAATAATACAATAAAATATAAATACATCAATAGTAAACCAAAACGATGTGCATGGCTGAGGATCCTGTCCTGAGTTATGTGAGGGAAAATATGTGTTCTAAATAACTAAGATTTAATTACATTATTAAAGTTAAACATGTACGAATAGTTGATATGTTTGTCAGGAACATTCATGAGTGAAGGATAATGTTTTGACTGCAGAGTAAGAGAGTTAGAGCAAAGCCAAGTTAAATTGAGAGTTTTTTGAATGGAGTTTGGTGTACAGGTGCTAATAAACACTATGCTGCACTACATAAATAACAAAGATTTAATTATATTATTAAAGTTTAAACATGGACGAATAGTTGATATGTTTGTCAGGAACATGCATGAGTGAAGGATAATGTTTTGACTGCAGGGTAAAGAGAGTTAGAGCAAAGCCAAGTTAAACTGAGTTTTTTGAATGGAGTTTGGTGTACAGGTGCTAATAACTACATAAATAACTAATATTTAATTACATTATTAAAGTTAAACATGTACGAATAGTTGATATGTTTGTCAGGAACATGCATGAGTGAAAGATCATTTTTTGACTGCAGAGTAAGAGAGTAAGATAAGACAAGTAAGATAAATTGAGAGTTTTTGAATGGAGTTTGGTGTACAGGTGCTCATAAACACACTATGCTGCACAGATTTAATAACATTATTAAAGTTTAAACATGGACGAATAGTTGATATGTTTGTCAGGAACATGCATGAGTGAAGGATAATGTTTTGACTGCAGAATAAGAGAGTTAGAGCAAGGACAAGATAAATTGAGGGTTTTTTGAATGGAGTTTGGTGTACAGCGGCTAATAAACACTGTGCTGCACTACATCCTGCAGTATTTATTAATGATTAAAACTGGACTCCAACTGTTTGGAGGATTATAATATACTGTTAATAATATGTAGCCCGGTTCACTCACGTCTCTCGGCGGACCTCCGGCCCAGTACTCCCCGCCTCGGTGGCCTCCTGACCCGGGTGAAGGGTACCTCCTGCGCGGCGGGGAGCGGCGGTAGGAGTCCGGGTGGCCGTGGTCGTGGTAGCCCGGGTGGAACGGAGGCCTGGGCCGGCTCCGGTCGTCTCGGTAGCCCGGCGCCGGGTAGGGCCTCGGCGGCGGCAGACCTCGGCCTTCGAAAGGCGGCCGGTAGCCTCCTCTCTGCGGAGGCCGACCTCGGTACATCTCCTCCCGCAGAGACACTCAGGTCAACCAGCGGACGACTCCAGCGTTGATTTAATGCACCGCAGAGACTTCCGGACACTTTACTCAAAGTTTGAACTAATTATTGAGTTATTTTATAAAATAAACACACAGATAGTCTGCAGCTCGATCATCATCCTCCATGCACACAAAACCCTACAGACTCTTCTTCTACGGACAGAAATAAACAGACTGGAGGGAACGAGCTGCTGCCCCCTACAGGAACCACACGGTACTACAGGAACTACACAGTACTACAGGAACTACCCGGTAAAACCTCCAGACTCTTCTTCTACGGACAGAAATAAACAGACGAGAGAGAATGAGCTGCTGCCCCCTACAGGAACCAAACGGTACTACAGGAACTACAGGAACTACCCGGTACTACAGGAACTACCCGGTAAAACCTCCAGACTCTTCTTCTACGGACAGAAATAAACAGACAAGAGAGAATGAGCTGCTGCCCCCTACAGGAACTACCCGGTACTACATGAACTACAGGAACTACACGGTACTACAGGAACTACACGATACTACAGGAACTACAGGAACTACCCGGTACTATAGGAACTACCCGTTAGCCTACTACAGGTACTACAGGAACTACCCGGTAGTCTACTACAGGAACTACAGGAACTACCCGGTACTACAGGAACTACAGGAACTACCCAGTAGCCTACTACTGGTACTACAGGAACTACCCGGTAGTCTACTACAGGAACTACAGGAACTACAGGAACTACACGGTACTACAGGAACTACCCGGTAGCCTACTACAGGAACTACCCGGTACTACAGGAACTACAAGAACTACCCGGTACTACTACAGGAACTACACGGTACTACAGGAACTACAAGAACTACCCGGTACTACTACAGGAACTACACGGTACTACAAGAACTACCCAGTACTACTACAGGAACTACCCGGTACTACAGGAACTACAAGAACTACCCGGTACTACTACAGGAACTACATGGTACTACAGGAACTACCCGGTACTACTGGAACTACAGGAACTACCCGGTACTAGAGGTACAACACGGTACTACTGCCCCACACAAAAACCTCCAGTTTCTTCTTCTACGGACAGAAATAAACAGACAAACATGAGCTGCTTGCCCCTACAGGATCAACTTAAATGTCCAATACTCTATTCATATGAGATGGTTTGAACCTTTCAATGGAGAGATGGACACGTGGAGAGAAAATAAAACACAACATATCTGTTTTAAATTTAAATGAAACACCAGAAAATAGTATTTTAGAGAATGTTTATTGAATAAAAAACAGTAATTTCAGTACATCAGACAGTGGAAAGGTGTTTACTCTAACAACAGAAATACAATTCAGTAGTTTGGAAAACTTTTCCAGAGGTGGAAGAAGTACTCAGTTCCACTGTAAAAATACTCGAATCACAAGTAACAGTCCTCATTCAAAACCCTACTAAATAAAAGTACTCAAGTATTATCAACTGTAAATGTACTTAAATGTTATTATATATTTTAGAGCATGTGGATGTTGTTGCTGGTGGAGTTAATTTAAAGTATTTTACAAACTGTTCTGTTTAATCTACGACAATCATCATTATTGTTTCATATGTAAAATCAGCAAAAGTAAAGTTTCTCTTTGAGATCAATCATTTATCTGATCACACAGATGTGGTCATTACACCTCCAGATGTTGGCTGAGAAGAAGACGAGATGTACCTGTTCTTATGTTGGTCAGGTGTTTCTACCAAAACCTCCTGATCCACTGGAGTAATCTGAGTACATTTAATCAGGCGGATCAGAAGCAGCTCTGATTAACTACACTTCATCCATTCACATCTATTAATGCAAACTGTTTTCATTGTGTTCATCAGGTAGTGAGATTTCATAAAGACAACTTCTCTTGTAGGAAACAGTCCTCGCTGTGTTTGAATGATGAGCAGCACAGAAATCTCTTTAAAAGTCTCAGTAAAATGATAGAAAACATGTTTTATGTACAAATCCTAAAAAGAACTTCCTCTTGGAGGACGATGAACTATATTTACATTGTTGTGAAAAAATCTGGACTTTACGACGGAGTATTAGGGCCACATTGAGGGGCAACAAATCTGAGATTTCAAGAATAAAGTCACAACTTTACGAGAAAAAAAGTCATAATATTACAAGACTAAAATCGTAACTTTACGAGAAAAAAAGGAATATCCTCCTCCACAAAAGAGGCAGTTTCCCCATCAGGTCTGTGTGATTATGTCTTTGGAATAAACACAGTTTTTCTTTTCAAGGTCCTGACACTGATGATAATGTGGTGCTGATGTGCCAAAAGATTTGTCAAAGATTAAGTATTTGGTTATTAATGAAACCTTAACTAAAGTATAACTTCACAAGACGCTCCACGTTCCTCATTTTCACACAGGCGGCACGCTGCTCTGTTTCCCCTCTAAAATAAAACGTAAAATTAAGATTTTTTTCTCGTAAACTTGAGACTTTATCGAAGTCTCAGATTTATTTATTTTTCCTCAATGTGGCCCTAATACTCCGTTGTAGGACTTTTCTTTAAACAATTATTTTTGTTACAAGTTTAAAAAATAAAATGACTTGTCAGGACCTGTATGTTTTGTACTCATGTTTTTACGTTACCTGAAGGCAACTGTAGTTCTCCGACATGCGGTAACGTGAGCCGCAGCGTTAAACCGTGGTACCGCCAGCTGCCGTCTGACTTCCTGTTGCTCCTGAAGTAGTGTTATTATTGGTGCATTCAAATGAAACTGGTGAGCTAGTGTTTACAACATGGGAAGTCATGTACACGATATACTTGGCGTTCTTTATGGTAATGGCGACCTCTGAGCGAGGCCGACGGCGTTACCACGGTTTAACACTCGGCGGCTCACGTTACCTCAGTCTCATAAAGGGAGGAGTGAGAGGAGGGAGACTCAGTTCAGATGTCACTAAATCCTACACACTGTAACACAAACCTGAGGTTGAGGAGTTTGTCCCCTGATGAGTTGAGTATGAGTTTTGATAAAGTGCTGTTTTCTGTGGTAGAAGCGTAGATGAAACGCCATTTTCTCAACGTTTATGTGAGCGAGTCTGAGATTGTGCCGGAGGCGTCCGATGTTTCGAAGGCGTTCAGTTCACCTGATGAGTCATCCTGAGCTTCACCTGGACTGGAACCTGCAGAGAAAACAAAAACTCACCTGGTCGGCTCCAACAGCTACAACTACTGCATGTAGTGCTGGGCGATAAAAGTCATTTGATTGATTGAGTGATTATTATAAATATTAAATCAGCTGGATTATGTTTTCTACAAATGTTGTGAATGTTTCTCCATCAGCAGTCAGTCAACCTGAGGCTCTACGACACCAACCACTGAATTGCTCATGGTTCTGGTCCAGCTGGCGATCTCGGTTTCATGTCTCTTTACTGTCAACTAATCTAATAAAACACCAGACTACAGAGAAGACTGCAGGAAACAAGGAGACAAAGTTTGGTATATTATATATACATTTTAACATTTCTACTGTTTACCTGGTGATGGTGGAGAAACTGGACTTCCTGGATGATATTTTAATGCTTCACCTGAAAGAACACGCTGCCACCATAAGAAAAATGGTCAGGAACCAATTAACCCAACTTTAGTGCACTTGATTAATAAATTCAAACAATACAGCGCCATCTTACCTAATGTTGAAAGCCATTAAGACCTTTAAGTTATTAAATGAATATATAATATGAATGTATGTATGTGTTTGTACCTCTGTTAGAGGTTAGTGTTCGCTGTGATGTTTAGTCGTCTTAATTAGTCGCTTGTTAGCAACCGCCTTTTTTAAGACACGTAAAGGCTTCAAAATTCACAGACCTTATATCACACATCCATCTAAAAACACACTGACTTCCAGACGAGGAAACAGAAAGTGATAAAGTGTTAACTGATTTCCTGGTTTTAGGACTCATACCTGTAGCACTCTATTCGACAAAAAAACAAAATGTGTTAATTTTGTTAACGATTGTTACATTAAATTGTGCGTAAACACTATATTAAGTATGATGAATATGAAGGACACATTTGTTCTGATTGGTCAAAAGTCCTGAAATCTGGTATAAACATACTTTTATTAATAGTCAGTCACGATTTTTAAAAATGAAAATAAAAAATAAAATTTTTTTGTTAATTAAATGTTTTCCATATTAACTATTTTCTTTACTCTGCATATGTGTGTGCATATCTTTGATATTCAACCTGTTATGAGTTCATAGAAACCAAATACTTGATTGTGCTCCTTGTATTTTATGAGATACAGCTGTTTTCTGGTCATACCATTTCTAGTCTTTAAGCACATGATGGCACTTCTGTATTTACTGAAAATATAATGGAGTTCATTGCAAAACCAATCGTCCCATCATGAACCCAAAGACTAGATATAATATGAGAAAAATTCACTTTTCAGGTCACCAAAAATTAAAAAAGTTCAGCTGCGAGCACAAATGGGTTAATGTAAACCTGCCTATCAAACATATCATGTAAAACATATCTTGCACTGAATAACAATTGTTAGAGTCAACCTAAGCTTTTAAATTGACAATATGGTGGTACACTGATTAAATACATAGATTTTCTTCATGCACAACACTATTTTAGTATCTACTTCTCCATTATATTGATGATTTAAAAAAATATAGTTTTGTAAATTGGCTGACTGGCCTCAATTTTTTAGAAAAAAAAAGGATTTCACAGAAAAATCTAAGT
>CAKAOH010037591.1:25724-40776 GCA_916701665.1 Sebastiscus tertius | reverse complement strand
ATATCTAGTGAATGTTCAGTGGACGTTTGGTCAGAAATAACTGCTGCAGCTCCTCCAGACCAGCAGAGGTTTCCCGTGTCTCGTGAAGTGACGGGGCTCCGCAGAGAGAAACGTTATCGTCTCCGACCAAAACTCCGGCGTCTCCCCCGTTCCCTCCGGAAAATCCACCACTAGGATCAGCATTGATTGATGGAGAGACCTTGGTCTGGTCAGCTAACATTACTGCCAAGCAGCTGAACTCTAGAGTGATGCTGTGCTTTTAGCTGACGTGTGTCTCCTCACTGTGTTGAGTGATGCTCCTTCATGTCTATGTAGAGCGAGCACAAGGCCAGCAACAGGACGCTGACTTTCATTGACTTAACGGACACAGGGGAAGCCGTTAACAACACATTAGGATTCTCACAAACAGTCCCTTTTAATTTGACTATTTACTTTCCATTCCACTATAATTCAGAGGGAAATATTGTTCTGTTTTTTGGATTATTTAATTTTGTATTTACAATAAAATAAAGACACATAATAGACATAAAGCATTATTACACAAAATAAGAGAAAGAAAGTCCGGGGAACGTCAGAGAACAGTCCAAAGCTGCCAGTCGACAGCAATGTTGGCCAAACAGGAGGATGCCTCTTCCGCAGGAGGGTCAAGGGTGAAAAGAAAGACAAGAAAAAGAAAACACAGAGACGGGTTTTAGGGGGACTGCCCAGAAAATCAGTCAGTACGCCGGAGGCAGAGTTCACACAGAATAAAGATACAACGGAGCAGCAGAGCTCATGAGTAATACAGTTCTGTTTCATCAAGCAGTGTCAGTAACGGCTCACACACCTTCACTTTATCGTTTATAGCAGGGCTGTCAAACATACGGTGGAAAATGTCTTGATCAAAAAGGAGAAAAGTGGACACTGAGTGTCGGTTTTCCAAGAAAAATGGAGCAGTTCCTCTTTGTCCACTGAGGTAAATGGGAAGCCAGCGTGCTTGGTGTGTTCACAGCAGCTTTCAGTGCTCAAGAAATCTAATATATTTGGCACCTCTCTTGGACTCATCCTGATGAAACTTACAAAAACACTCAAGGAGAACTGAGAACGGAGAAGATAAAGTCGCAGCCGACCGTTCATCTCTTTTGTAAATGGATTTTGTTCATTAATTGTGAACAGAAAGGGAAAACTTTGGAGGTGTTGTTATTTATTCTGTAATGGTTTTACTGGTCCGGCCCGCTTGAGATCAGATGGGACTGTATGTGGCCCATGAACTAGTGTGAGTTTGACACCCGTGGTTTTGAGACTTCCGTTTGCTTAAACAAATCTGTTCCATCTCAGCGATGGAAAGCATTTCTTGAGCCGCCTCCTGAATCAGAGACGGAGACTTCAGTTCACTAATATTAGATTTGTATCTTCAGCCATGGCCTTGTCCTGTCAGAGCTACCAAATCTTACCAAATAAGAGTTGAATAAGGATGAATGTTTATTTCATATCGTTTGGAAAAACATTTAAATACATTACCCCGGAAATTCAATATTTAAATTTTTGAATAAGTACTTGACTGCTTTAGCAGCAAGTTAGTTACTTTACAGATTAAGATTTTTGCAAACAAAACACGTGACGGTCTTATTAAATATGATGCTTTGTCATAGACTAAATCTTACAGTATATACAAGCAGAGCTGAAACGATTAGTGGAGTCGATGTCAAAACATTTCATAGTCCCAGCTTGTCAGATGTGAGTATTTGCTGCTTTTCATTTGAATTATTTAGATAATTAAAATGTATTTTTAATACTATTTAGATTTTTGGACCAAACAAAGCGCTGTGAAGGCGTCACTTTGGACTCCGGGTAACTGTGACGGGATTCTTCTTCATTTTTACAAACCAATCAAGCAATCAATTCATCGAGAAAATGATCATTAGGTGCAGTCCTATATAAACACACATTATTGCATGAGTAATAAGAATCTAATAAATAATAGTAAAACAGTCACAGGGGGCATTTTTTTGGCATTGAGAACTTTTTATACTCCTAACTACATTTTCCAGATCATACTTCCGGAGCAGGACGTTACTCTTAGTGGAGTATTTTTACAGTCTGGTATTAGTAGTATTTTCCTCTCTGAGTATCTAAACACTCTGACTCTTCTTCTGTCTCAGCTCCTGCACATTAAGAGCAACAAGTACCTGACGGTGAACAAGCGTCTCCCCGCTCTGCTGGAGAAGAACGCCATGCGTGTTTCTCTGGACACGGCGGGGAACGAGGGCTCCTGGTTCTACATCCAGCCCTTCTGGAAGCTCCGCAGCGAAGGAGATAACGTAGGTCTCCGTCCACGTGGCGACACACACACACATTTCTAACATTTCCTCTCTCTGTTACGAGTAGTCCGTTTCATCCTGTACACTAGTCAGTTCATTGTTCGTCCTGTGTCCCCTTGTCCCATGCAGTAACATTTCTGATTTTGTGTCCTTCCCCCTTTGGCTTTAGCATCCTATGGTTAAAGGTATTGCTCTTGATTGTGCATGGTGTTTGTGCATTATGAGGTCATCATGTAAAAAGAGCATGGATGCACCGGCCTTCCCATTGCATGTTAGACTCAGAGGTTGAGCTTTAAAAGCATCCCGTCGGTTGTTCCTGTCTATCTGCTGTGTGTCACTGATGCTGCTTTATCATATATCAGCACAGCGTTGGAATGAGTGTGATGAGCCACCCGTCTCTGAAGCCACAGTGTGCTTGTACATGTATGTGGCTGGTTAACATGAGATACTGTGTAGAGTCTATTATCTCTCAGATTGTGTTAGAGAGTGCATGCATGCATCATGCAAGACAGGCAGTGTACTTCTCAGTCGCCGTATCTCTGTTTGCTGCGTTCATGTCCGCCCACCGTGGTAGGAATAAACGACTCCACCTCTCTCCTGTGAAGCTCAGCCTGTTGCTGTTGCACCTTTTCATTAAGATAAGGGGATGTTTGCAGACTTTAGACGAGCCCCTCGCATGTACACACTCTTACTTCCTGTTTAATCCATTTCAACACTTGTGGAAGTTTACCGACCGGCGTCTCCACCTGTGCCGGGATGTGACTGTGTCTATTTGGGTTCAAGGTGGTGGTTGGAGACAAGGTGGTGCTGATGCCGGTGAACGCAGGGCAGCCTCTTCATGCCAGTAACATCGAGCTGCTGGACAACCCCGGCTGCAAAGAGGTGGGACTCTTCTTTCTTTTGCCCTAATCATTTATATATAGCACAAGTGTGAATGATTATCCCTCCATATTTTGTAAAAAATAAATTGAAATAAATTATAAAAATAAAGTACACACTGACAGTAATGATAATTATTGGATAAATCTCAAACTACGGATCAAATGTGGTCATTTCTGTTTACATAAGTCAAACCTTATGATGTCATACAATGGAGCTGATGGAGAGAAATACTTTACATGTGCCATAAAGTCAACTGTGTGGTTGAAACTGTGGTTGAAGACTCCATGTGACTGGTGTATGATCCGAATGTTGATGTCATGTTGTGTCTGCCTCTCTCTCTCTGCTTCGTGCTTCATGCTGCAGGTTAATGCTGTTAACTGTAACACCAGCTGGAAGGTCACCTTGTTCATGAAGTTTAGCGACTACAGGGAAGACGTGCTGAAGGGGGTAATGTTGTCTTTACGTCTGTTTACTCTTTTGTCTTTCTGCATGTCTTCAGAGCAAACATTCAGCTCTCTCTCTCTTGCAGCAGCAGTCTCATGTTTTGTTTCCCCTTCTTGTCCTCTGTCAGGGAGACGTGGTGAGGCTGTTTCACGCCGAGCAGGAGAAGTTTCTGACCTGTGACGAGTACAAGAAGCAGCAGCACGTCTTTCTCAGGACCACGCTGCGGCAGTCCGCCACCTCCGCCACCAGCTCCAAGGCTCTCTGGGAGATCGAGGTAAAGCACGCACAGGAATCAACAACGGCTCGCTTTAGTTTGGAGAACATCATCAGTGCTGCAACTAACCGTTATTTTCATTGTCGATTAATCTGTCGATTATTTTCTCAATTAGTTGTTTGGGGTTTATTGTCACAGAGGAGGAAAGAAACCAGAACATGTTCACATTTAAGAAGCTGGAATCAAAGAATTTCGATTTTTTCTTTTCTTAAAAAATGACAAAATAGTTGGAGATTAATTTAATACTTAACAACTCATCGATTAATCAATGAATTGTTGCAGCTCTAAACATCATTGATGCTAATTTATTAGAATCATTGTTTTAGAAAGAAGTCGTCTAATAACACTTTATAATAACCATCATTTATAATGGTACATTTATAGTTAATTAAACTTGGTTCATAGTTATTTTACTTTTAACAAAGAATGAAATGATAATTTCACTAATTATTAGTTATTTTATCATTAGTTTGTGTAATATAAAATAAGTAGTTTATAAATGATATATTGTATCATAAGAGAACATTCTGATTACATTAGTAAACTATTTATTAACAGTTTATTGTTGCACACATATAACATTTTGTATACTATATTAAGTATTTGTTAATGATTACCAAATAATTTTAAACCTTTAAGAAATTGCTTGTATAACATTTTTAAACATTACATAGATAGATGGACCAGAAACCGATTATTAACAACTGACAAAATATGAACTATCTATCTAAATAATGTTTATAGATGCTTTACAAAGTATTTATTAACCATTTAACAAGGTAATATAATCGGCAACTTTATAATAACCATCCAAATAATGTTTATAGACATTTACAAATCTACTATTAACCATTAACAAAGTGTTACCACTATCTAGTCCGTCTATATACAGTATGTAATGTTTATAGACGTTTTACAAACCCTTTCATAAAGGCATATAAATAATTTTGTGATCAATAACAACTTTGCCAACAGTAAGTAAAGCTTTATTTATATAGCACCTTTTAAAACACACCGTTACAAAGTGCTTCATAATCAAATGAAACGTCAAACAATGATAAAAAACAAATTACAATATGAAACACAGAAACAACGAGAAACAGATCAAACAAAAACTTCGGAGACAGAAAAGACCCGATCACCTTTTGTTTTGCAGTTTGAGCGGGGGATGGATGAAAGGCCGAGATTAGAGGATCGACGTGTTCGACAGGTCGAACATAAATGTAACTGGGGGCGAGGTCAGGCAGCGCCTTAAATGTAATTAGCAAGATCTTAAAGTTGATTCTGAATTTTACAAGGAGCCAATGTGGTAGGTGTTGAGGGAACTACAATAGTCTAGACGGGAGAATATGAAAGTGTGAATTGATAGTTCAAGATCCGTGGAGGACAAGGTGCATCTGATTTTTGCAATGTTTCTTAGCTGGAGAAAGCCGGTCTGGACAAGTTGAGTGACATGATGGTCATAAGACATATACCGGTCAGAGATGACACCATGCTGATTGAGGTTATTGGTTTTGGCTGAAAAATAGATCGGAGTGTCATCCGCATAACAATGATACGACACGTCATGAAAGCTGCTGAACTAATGACCCAGAGGAAGCACGCACAGCGAGAAGAGGATCGGTTCAAGAACCGACCCCTGAAGTACTCCACACCGCAAACGGGCTGATGAGGAGACATGATTATTTATGCAAACATGGAAATATCTGTTAGTGAAGTATGAATGAAACCAGTTTAAAGCAGGAAACAAACTTTTAATTCAGTTTAATTAACCACCAGTTTACCATTTATAAATGATGGTGATTAGGAGCCATTATCTCTCACATGAAGCCATAATATCCCCCTCGATAAATCAAACTGTCTGTCACTTTAACCTTTCATTCTTTGTAATCCTCCATGTCTATTGTTCTGCATGTTCCTCTTTATCAGCTCGCACTAAGTAGAACTTCCTGTTGTCCCTCTGCCAGAGTGGACTCACGTTACCGTATCAGCTGTTGACATGTTGCTGCACCAGTATGACAAACACTAAATTCCTGCTGTGCTTGGCTCACAGGGTGACTCACTCTGACACCGCAGTCTCTCAGAGGCTGAACCCATGTTGCTTTGTGAATTACTCTCACTTTGAATAAAGTAAATCATCCTCAGCCTGCTGCTTGAACCGATTCTGAAACCAGAGACTAACTGAGCAGCGTTGTAACACCTAAACTGTGAACGGGGTCATAAACGTCCCTCTGCACTGTATGTCAGAGCGGTTGGAGGCGAGCACAGTCTGACACTAAACCACATAGAGAGACACGAAACATCACAGACAAACAGCGGATGCTTCTCGGTGTGTGATGCTCTTTATTTTGTGTTTCCGTGGCAGGTCGTGCACTATGACCCCTGTAGAGGTGGAGCCGGCCAGTGGAACAGCCTCTTCCGCTTCAAACACCTGGCGACCGGGAACTACCTCGCGGCAGAGGTAAAGTTTTAATCTTTTTTCATCCATTAAAGCTGCAGTAGTCAGAATATTTTTGTCCTCATTGGGCAGACATCCCATAATAACCTTTCATCATATTGTAATTCAAGTGTTCTGAGAGAAAACTAGACTTCTGCTCCTCCTCATGGCTCTGTTTTCAGGTTTTAGAACATCTAGCCCGGGACGGGAGACTTTGACCAATCACAGGTCATTTCAGAGAGAGAGAGCGTTCCTATTGGATGTTCATTCAACGGAGGCAGCTGTCAATCACTCGCAAACTCCGATCAAACTTTCAGGGCCTCCTCTCTCAGCCTGCAGACGGCTTTTAATCTGAAGAATGTGGGACGTTTTTTTTTTCCACGAAAATCCAACGGATGTGACGTCATGTCAATCACGCTCAGTCTCGGGTGCGTGTCGCCTCGCTGTTTTGACCGAAGCTCACTCGCGTCTAAGTAGCGCGAACACGATCAACGGGACACTGACTGTCGTTGACTTAACGGCCACAGGTGTCGCTGTGTGTGACACTTAACAAGCAGTTTGTGATTTTTACATAGAGCCCCCTTAAAAACGGTCACTAAATCCTGACAGTAGTGCATGAGACAGATAATCTGTGAAAAAAATCATGTTCCTCCTCCGCTGCTCCTAACAGCGTTTGCAAGATTTCCCCGGCTGAAGGAAAACAACCAATCAGAGCCGAGCTGTCTCTAATGCAGCTGCCAATCACTGCTCGCGAAACTCGCAAACTCCGATCAAACGGTGAAACTAGGCAGCGCTGATCAAATATGAATCAATATTCTGTTGCTGTAATGTCTATTTCTCTCCTCACATGTTCTCAGAAACATCTCGTAGTGCACGGTTTAGCTGTGAAATGAGAAAGCTTTCTCCGGCTGGTGGGAATCTGAGAAGAGAAATAGGCAGTAACAGAATATTGATTCATATTTGATCAGCGCTGCCTAGTTTCACCGTTTGATCGGAGTTGGTGAGCTGCTCAGAGACGGCAGACTCCAGAGCAGCTCTGATTGGTTGTTTTTGTTTTTTGAGGACACAGAGGAACATGATGTATTTCCAGATTACCTGTCTCATGTACTACTGTCACGATATAGGCACCGTTTTATGAAAATAACTTTTTTTTAATCATATTTGCTCCAATTTCTACCCACTGCAGCTTTAAATGTTGTAGCTGCTCATCATTGTGTTTAATGATACAGTAGATTGCACTAATATACATTAAACAGTGAGGATCTGCTTGTTTAGTTTCAGAGTGAGCCTTGTTGAAGGGGATTTTAGGTGATGTGCTGTAGGTGGCAGTGTTCCCATTGATATGGCCTTGATCACCCATCTGCTGCTGGATAGTTCAGACTTTGGGGGTGATAATGACGAGGACGATCATCACAGCTTTCTGTATTTGAGGTCATATTTGAGTGACTTTTGTGCTCAATTTCTCCGCAGGTGAACCCTGAATTCAAAGACAACACGGTGGAGCCCAAAGGAGAGGTGAGTCAGTCAAACAAGCACATCTATCACATTATTCTATATCCTAAATTGATATTTATAGATAGAATTTTACACCATAGATGAGTCAGAATGAGAGAAGATCGGATTAGTTGAAAGAAACGATCATCTCATCAGTTGTCTGTCCAACTTCATGCTTTGGTTACGCAACACCAGCAGCTCTCTTGCACTCGCACACAAACTCTGAATCTATATCTAGACATTTCTCTCAGCTCTTAGAGCTACCTTGCACATTTGTATTCTGGCAGTGCAAAGAAACACGCACACAAACTCTCTGCCAGCCTCACACACTTTCTCCTGCACATGCTGAATTTCAGACACACAGGGGGCTCCTTACATAACGTCTGGGTGTGGGGGGGGGTGCCCTGCGAGAGGGGATGGAGGGGAGGCAGACGTGCTGTCTGCTCTGCTCCACTCGCCTGTGCTAAGCTGGTGGGGTGAGTCACCAGCAGAGGGAGGGAGGGAGGGAGGAGTGGGAGGATAGAGAAGCTGAGGCGTGGAGGCAGCTCTGGGGAGCTTCCCATTGACATGCAGAGAACAGTGGGAGAAATTAACCCTCGCCATTATGCAGCTACATCTGCACAGCGCAGACTGTACCAGCCTACGTACGTTACCGCAGTGTCTTCTTAACGCAGCACACAGAGACGTCACGGCTCTCCGGATACATCTCTGTGTAATTTGATACCTCGTTAGTGTAAGAAGCTGCGACAGTATAGTTCGACTCACTTCCGTCCGTCCTCAATCACAGATTTTATCAACTAGTTGGGCTCATTTATCAGTATTCACTTGAGTATGTGTGGACAGATATGGCAACTTGACACACGACATGTTGATGCTTGCATAGATTTACTACTACTCAACATGCTGTTCACTGAAATTAGGCTGAATTTTTAGAATATAGCACGATATTAGGGCTGTCAATCGATTCAAATATTTAATCACGATTAATCACACATTTTGTATCTGTTCTAAATGAACCTTAAAGGGAGATTAGTCAGGTATTTAATCCTCTTATCAACATGGGAGTGGACAAATATGCTGCTTTATGCAAATGCATGTATATATATCATTATTAGAAATCAATTAACAAAACAATGACAGATATTGTCCAGAAACCCTCACAGGTACTGCATTTAGCATAAAACAATATGCTCCAATCAGAACATGGTAAACTGCAGCCCAACAGGCAACAACAGCTGTCAGTGTGCCAGTGTGCTGACTTGACTATGACTTGCCCCAAACTGCATGTGATGATCATAAAGTGGGCATGTCTGTAAAGGGGAGACTCGTGGGTACCCAGAGAACCCATTTACATTCACACATCTGGAGGTCAGAGGTCAAGGGACCCCTTTGAACATGGACAAAAATGTAGCGTAAGTTTGGAGCGTTATTTAACCTCCTTCACGATGAGCCAGTATGACACGGTTGGTACCGATGGATTCATCAGGTTTTCTAGTTTTATATGATGCCAGTATCTTCACTCTAGCTTTAAAACTGAGCCCGGTACAACCTCCGAAAGATAGATTGTGTTGATGTGTTTAAGTGTTATTATTGCGTTAACTAAAAGATAAACATCATTTCTGAAGACGTGTGTTTGGACATGAAGGCTGTGAGCACTGTCTTATTAACATGTATTAATGTTAATAAGCATCTAATAAGGACCTTATTAACTTATTAATATATATATTAACGCTTATTACAGAACCTTAATAAAAAGTGTTACCTTGACTTGCATCAGTGTAAACACGCTCTGCATGCATCTTTCTTTTGTAGACTAGAATATGGACTGAACATGTTAACTTTATGTTTAAATGATAAATGACTTAACGGTCTCTGCCATATAAGCTTGCAGACGCTAATTTCTACTTCCTGTGTGTGTGTGCACGGTTTCGTCTGTCTGTGTGTCTGTGTGTCTGTGTGTCTGTGTCTCTGTGTGTGTGTTTGTGTGTGTGTTGCAGAATGAGACGGACACTTTGTTCTCCAAGAGGAAGCATCAAGCAGCGGAGAAGATTGCTTTCACCCTGGTGTCTGTTCCCCACGGGAATGACATCGCCTCTCTGTTTGAGCTGGACGCCACCACGCTGCAGCGGGCCGACTGTCTCGTGCCCAGGTCCGTCTATCACATTGACTCCAAACCATCTGCTTTTATACATGTTCTTCAACTAAGTGTCATTTTGTTGTTGCTAATAGAACTATCTGAAATAAACACTAGTGGACACCAGTGTACCATGCCGTCCCTTTAGCCATCCTAGTGGTTCATTGACTTACCAAGATGGATGCTATTCAGTTCAACAAAGGCGGCGAGCAAACAATCAACTCTAAATCCTTCAGAAAGTGGTGTAAATAACCCGTCACATCCTTCCTCAGAAACTCCTATGTGAGACTCAGGCACCTGTGCACCAACACCTGGGTGACGAGCACCAACTTCCCCATCGATGCAGAGGAGGAGCGGCAAGTCATGCTCAAGGTCTGCACACACACACACACACACACACACACACACACACACACACACACACACACACACACACACACACACACACACACACACACACACATGCACACGAGTAAGACAAACATGGATGCATTATTTGGACATGTCTTTTTTGTCTTGTCACAACAGATCGGCACCTGTCCCACTAAAGAGGACAAAGAGGCGTTTGCCATCGTGTCCGTCCCTCTGTCGGAGGTCAGAGACTTGGACTTTGCCAACGATGCCAGCAAGGTCCTGGAGTCCACCGTGAGGAAGCTTCAGTACGGAAACATCGCTCAGAACGAGAGGAGGTACACATGCACGAGCACGAGCACGAGCACGAGCACGACGACACAGGCAGCACAAGATGGTGTGCATTATTTTAGGATTTCATATGTTATTGTTTTGCTTCGATATAAATCTATTTCAGGTTTGTGACTAAGCTCCTGGAGGACCTCGTTTTCTTTGTGTGTGTGGTACCGAACAACGGCCAGGAGGTTCTGTCCGTGGTCACCTCCACGCCCAACCGAGAGAGGCAGAAGCTCATGAGGGAACAGAACATCCTCGCCCAGGTCAGCACCGGAACACACTCACGTATTTCCATTAGTGTGACGTCTTCCGATGAGCACAGATTGACCTGAAGAAGTTCTTTATCATTTCCATGCTGTGGTCCGGAGAGGCTCGGCTCGGTTGGTTCTTCATCGTTGTTCGTGGGTTTCTGTTCCTCCAGATCTTCGGCATCCTGAAGGCTCCGTTCACAGATCAGGGCGATGGCCCGATGCTGAAGTTGGAGGACTTGGGAGACCAGCGCTACGCTCACTTCAAGTACATGTTGAGACTCTGCTACCGGGTGCTACGCCACTCCCAACAGGACTATCGCAAGAACCAGGCACGTTTCCTCCTTAATATCCAGTATTCATTGAGTTTGACATCAGGCTCATTAACATGCTCGTTATCACGGGGGGGTAGTTAAAGCAAAAAGAGAGAGAGAGAGACGGCTTCTGACTGGGAGCTGATCAGTATAGATTCTGGCAGACTGTCTGGAGGAATCTATGCAGGACGACAGCTGCTGTAATGAAGCTCTTCATCAAGACTCCTAAGTGGTGCCGCTCAGTGGAACCACAGAAACACATCAGGACAAGTTGTGTGACATCATTCCATTTGTTGAAATAAGAAATACCACATTCTCTTATGTGAAGGAAAAACTAATATTTATGAGTAATAAAATGCAGCTACTCGAGGCTCCGTCGGTCTTTTACCGCTGCAGTCCTCCTCGGTCGGGTACGACCAGCGGCTGATGATCGCTGTTAAGATAACTTTAGCTAGATGCTCCTACATAATTGATTCTACTGAGTCATCTGACTGACTTAGTTAGGACTCCTCTTTTGCAACTACACTTAAACATGTCATGGATTAATATATATTTTTTTCATACGTTATTTTTTCCCCTTTTTTTCGAGGTTGTTTTCATGTATGTAATTTACAGTTCGTAATTACAATAGTTTATAAACCAATTTTTTAAGTAGTTGAGCTTAGAGACCAACACAATAAGTACATTAGAGAAAACAACTTCAGCATTCAAAATTTAAATAAAATGAAGAAAAATAATAATAATGATAATAATTATAATTATAATCATAAAATATAATAAAAAAATTAAAACAAATGAATAATATTAACACAAAGAGAAAATTTAAAAATAATAATAAATTAAATAAACAAAATAAGTTAATAGAAAAAAAAGGCAGATGTGTGAGCTAACCCATGTAGCTATATTTTTCCTTCTGTCAGACTCCATCTCTTCTCAAAAACATCCTTTATATTCCTTATTTTGTGAGTTCCCTTTTCCATAACTTTTACTTCTTGAATTAAACTTTTCCATTTTATAAAATCTGGGGGTTTAGTTTTGTTATTTGCTTCAGTGCCGTGATTCGGAGTATTCTAAATAAGTAACGTTCATCTTTGGATAAATATTTGAGTGTTTTTATTACAAGAGTAAAACAAAAAGTGAACACACAGTACCGTACAGGAATCGTGCTCTTATTCTCGTTCCCCTCTCTCTCAGTCAGGACACCGAATAAATACTTCATTAAAGCAACAGAGGACATTTCAACATGTCACAGTAGGAAAAGCACAAGCATGATTGATCACACTGTCATGGCTTACTGGGACACTGGAACTAGAACAGAGCCATCATCAGACGTACGCTAGCTGAAGAAAATAAAAGCTATTTAATATGCCGTTATTATATATTATTACCATGTGTGGCCACAGCAAGCAAAAGTCGCATATACTCGCTTCCGACAAATGTTATCTAGTAAATATAGTATTTTCTAATTTCAACATTTTGAAAATATGAAGTCGTTTTTTCTCAATTTCATTTCATACAAATTCAGATTTTTTTGTGCTCATCAAGCAAACTCAGCTATTACACAACCTCAGTTGGGCTTTGGTACATTTTAAGTGTTTAAGCTTTTGTGGCATTTTATAGACTAACTTATTGATGAGTTAATAGAACACACTATATGCACATGTGTATGCTCTCTGTATTACTCAGACTTTTCCTCTCACCTCGGCTTCACCACCGCCTGTTCTAACCGTACGTCTCTTGTGTGCCACGCAGGAGTATATAGCCAAAAAGTTCTCCATCATGCAGTCTCAGATTGGCTATGAGATCCTGGCCGAGGACACGATCACCGCCCTGCTGCACAACAACCGCAAGCTGCTGGAAAAACATATCACGGCCAGAGAGATCGAGACCTTCGTCAGCCTGCTGAGGCGCAACAGAGAGCCCAGGTCAGACATGTACACCTCCAGAAGAGCGGATAACCCGAGGGGACAATTTAATAATAGAAAACACTTCAAACAATCTGACATTGTGCATGGAAATTTTACGATTTTTTTTTTGCAAATGGTTGCAATAAATAATGCAGAACAATGCAGTCCAATACAATAAGTGAATCTTATCTACTTTTGTGAAATTTAAAAATTCAGTTTTCATCAGAAATCCCTCTCTAACCTTCCACACGTGGTCACTGTGACTCCATGTTTTGTGGTGTTGTATTGGAGTGCATTATTGGTATATTATAAGCAGTTTCATATCTGTCATACACCAATCAGCCATAACTTTAAGACCACTGGCAGGTGAAGTGAATAACATTGATTATCTGGTTACCATGGCAACTGGCAGTGGGGGGGATATATTAGACAGCAAGTGAACATTTTGAACTTTGTGTTGGAGGCAGAAAAAATCGTAAGTGTGGCCCATAGTGGCACTAGTTGTGTGAGAAAACTAAGGAGCTTCTGATTGACTTGAAGAGAATTCAAACTGTTCAGTCACCTGTTGATATAAATAACTCTCCTGTCCAAATGGACAGCTTCAAGTTCCTACTGTAGGCATCCACATCCCTGACTCCCTCTTCTGGTCCCTGCACATCAGTTGTGTCATAAAAGGGGCACAACAGAGACTTTATTCTCTGAGGAGTTAATGAAACATGGTATGTCCACCAAAACCCTCATCAACTTCTACCGGTCCACAACAGAAAGCATCTGAACTGGATGCATACTGGTGAACTGATGAGGACAGTGAAAACAGCATCATAAAGTTATTGGATCACCACAGTTCCAGCACATTTACACCAGTGGCTGCAGGAGGAAAGCTCTTTGTATCATGCAGGACACAAGTCATCCAGCATGTATAGTCCTTTCTCTTATCTCCCTTCAGGGAAGCGCCTACTGAGCATCAGAGATCGGACCTCTCGCCTCAGAGACAGTTTTCACCCTCAGGCGGTCAGACTGCTGAACAGTAGCTCTAAATGAATGCAGAGCTGTGGATTGTTTTTTATGGATGGTTTTTAGGTTGTTTTATAACTTGTATTATCAGGTATTGTCTTATTTATTGTAGTATTTATCTAGTGTACTATTTCTAGATGTTAAGGGCTGAGAGAGAGCCAGGGTAAAATGCATTTCACTGTACACTGAACTTTTAAATGCATATGACAAATAAACTTGAAACTTGATGGCTAGACGACCGGGTCAGAGCATCTCCACAACTGCAGCTCTTGTGGGATGTTCCCGGTCTGCAGTGGTCAGGACCTACCAAAAGTGGTCCAAGGAAGGAGAACCGGTGAACCGGAGACAGGCTCAGACCCGAGGATCATTGATGCACGTGGGGAGTGAAGGCTGGCCCGTGTTGTCTGATCCAATAGAAGAGCTACTGGAGCTCAAACTGCTGAAAGAGTTAATGCTGGTTCTGATAGAAAGGAGTCAGAACACACAGTGAGGAGCAGCTTGTTGGTACGGGGACCAGTCAGGGTGCCCGCGCTGACCTGATGTTATGGCTGATCGGTGTATATGTATATATATCTATAGATATCTATATAGTATATAGATATCTATCTATCTATCTATCTATCTATCTATATATATATATATTTTGCAATTGTCACCAACTGATATTAACATATCTATATATATAGATATATATACATATATATATATCTATATATATACAGTATATAGATATGTTAATATCAGTTGGTGACAATTGCAAAATGTGTATTCATATGACATTGTTTGGGATCATCACTTTAAACTCCCAGTCAACTCTCAGGCCATGCCCGACACATGCTGTCCATTTCTCAGCACCTTCATGCGTCTCCTCCAGCCCGTCAACTCATGTCATTCTCTTTGTTTTCCTTAATGGCCTC
>CAKAOH010037591.1:0-25704 GCA_916701665.1 Sebastiscus tertius | reverse complement strand
TCATTGATGCACGTGGGGAGTGAAGGCTGGCCCGTGTTGTCTGATCCAATAGAAGAGCTACTGGAGCTCAAACTGCTGAAAAAGTTAATGCTGGTTCTGATAGAAAGGAGTCAGAACACACAGTGAGGAGCAGTTTGTTATATGGGGACCGGTCAGGGTGTCCACGCTGACCTGATGTTATGGCTGATCGGTGTAAAAGTAACAGGAAGAATAAAGAGTTTTTAGATGGAAAAAGGGGGACAGACAAAGATGTTATGTACAGATAGAGCTATGTGAAACCTTCCATGTCTGCTCCGCTCTTCCAGATTCCTGGATTATCTGTCTGATCTCTGCGTGTCCAACAAGACCGCCATCCCCGTCACACAGGAGCTCATCTGTAAATTCATGCTGAACCCCACCAACGCAGACATCCTCATCCAGACCAAGTGAGTCACACCCTGCAGTGTCTATATTTAAAGCATTCAAGTTGATCCGGTCACATTTCACTCCTTCATTATTAAACACGTACAAACACGCACATTGGGTGAGCTCTGAAGCTGCTTCCTTCCTGCCTTGTGAAATAGATATTTTCAGCAGCAGCAGCAGCTCTACGTCAGAGTGTAATGTGTGCAATTTTTCTAGTAACTGCTTCGTGTCACGCTCTCTCCCTCGCCCCCCCCCCAGACTAATCCCTAACACAGAGACCACCCTGGAGTCCTCTCTGGTGCTGGAGGAGGTGGATGAGGAGGAGGTTTGGCTCTACTGGATCGACAGCCACAAGGAGCCTCACGGCAAATCCATCCGCCACCTGGCCCAGGATGCTAAGGGCACCCACAAGATGGATGTGGACATTATCACCTATTACAGGTGACGGTGGCATTGTTGCTTTTAGTCCCCCCATACACTGCACCTTCCCTCCCTGCAAAAAAATAGTTGAAACAAGCACGAGTGTACAGTATGTTCTTCCCCTTCTCTTCCCATGTCCAAAACAAGAACATGTCCCTCGCCTCCTCTGCAGGTACCAGCTGAACCTCTTTGCTAAAATGTGTCTGGACCGTCAGTACCTCGCCATCAACCAGATCTCCTGCCAGCTCTCCGTGGATCTGATCCTGCGCTGCATGTTCGACGACTGCCTGCCCTACAACCTCCGAGCCTCCTTCTGCCGCCTCATGCTGCACATGCACGTGGACCGCGACCCGCAGGAGGCCGTAGTGCCTGTACGCTACGCCCGCCTCTGGACCGAGATCCCTTCCAAGATCACCGTCCACGAGTGAGCGTCCGTCCGTCCGTGTGATTGTGTGTGTTGTGTGCAGGCGTATTTTGCGGCGTGCAGACTGTGATTGTGCTCTCCGACAGGTTCGAGTACGAGTCCACCGACTCGTCAAGAGAGGAGATGAAGAGGAAGTTCGCTCCCACCATGGACTTTGTGGAAGAATACCTTAAAGATGTGGTCAGCCAGCCTTTTCCGTTCGGGGATAAAGACAAGAATGAACTCACGCTAGAGGTCAAATAAACACAAACAGTCACACTCACATCCAGTCGGCCAAATGGGCCTCAAACTGTGCTTCATGTGTGTGTGTTTCTGTGCCACTCTAAAGGTCTTTACTTCTCTCCTCTAGGTGGTGAATCTGGCTCGTAACCTGGTTTACTTTGGTTTCTACAGCTTCAGTGAGCTGCTGCGTCTCACACGCACTCTGCTGGCCATCCTGGATATTGTCCAGCACCCCCTCACCTTCATGAACAAGCTCAACAAGAGCCCAGAGGCTGGTCAGTGCAGTTACACACTTACACGGCACAAGTGCATTATTTCATTGGTCAACTAAGGTTTACTCTTTTATTGAGATGTTTTAAACAGTAGATGGAAAGTTTAATTTAAGTTAAGTAAAACTGTATTTAGTTGTTTCTGTCTAAGATAATTGGACGGGGAGGAGGCAGTTCCATCATTTAGGTAAATAAATAAAGAAAAAAACATCTGGTTCAGTTTAAAATGATGAGCAAAGGACAGACAAGAGCCCAGCGTCAGTAGTTCTCAGGTTTCTAGATGCAGCGGTTGATAAATGTATGCAGGACCAAGGCTACGCACGAAAGCATCAGGATTCAACTGTGAAAGTAACAGGGAACTAGCAGAGGGAGAAAAGCAATGAAGTAATAGTCTTGCTTCTTAGTTACTGTCAGAAGAACTTTTGCAGTTTTTTTAGACTAGATAAAGAAGCCTTGCAGTGGAACCAAAATATGAAGTTACAGAAATAGAGACAGTCGAAGATGAGGTCAAAGATCAGAGAAAGAAAGGAGGGATTCAGGATTGAAAACCTTTTTATGGAAATGTTAATCCTAAGTGGACAAAGTGGTAAATATAAAGGGTGGTTAGGTTTAATGGACTGTTCTGGGCCGTCCATGTAACGTCCTCAGGGCATTTGTTTCAGCTTTTATGATCCACATAGTCAAAGTCATGTCAACTATGGAAACAGTTGCACACAAACAATACAAAATGTGTGAAAGTGAATGTTTCCTTCAGGCAACAACGTCCTGCGTACGATCCACGGCGTCGGGGAAATGATGACGCAGATTATGATGAGTCGAGGCGTGCCGCAATGCCTCCCCGACGCCCCTCCGTCCCTGCGCTACGGGAGAGGACACTTCCTGCCGGACAACGAGGACGTCATGGTGATGGACACCAAGCTGAAGATCATCGAGATCCTGCAGGTGAGCGCCGCTCGCCGGATGTGCTTCTAGTGATTTCTGGTGAATGTTTGATTTCTGTGTTTGATTCTGTTTTTGGAATGTTTTCTGTTTCAGTTCATCCTGAGTGTGAGGTTGGATTATAGGATCACATATCTGTTGTCCATCTACAAGAAAGAGTTTGGGGACAAGACCATCTCTGAAGGCTCCGTCTCTGTGTCTGAAATGCCTCCAATGACACGTGCGACTTTTATTCTCTCTTGATGCAAAGTACTAAAGCATTCGCTCCACGTTCTAAATGAGGCGTTTACTGACCTGTTGTCCTCTTTCTTTTGTTTTCCAGCTTCTGAACCAGACATAGACGAGATTGCAACCAAAGCAGAGAGCATGTTTGCAGGGAGGTAGGTGAAGCTGTTTTTGAATGACCTGGTTCCTCAGTCTCTCTTTGGAAATCATCCCATCTGCTCAAAAACTCCCTCCTGATCTTTGTTGTGTTCATGTGTGACTTCAGCTCAGAGCTAAGTGCGGTGGAGCTGGACGACGAGGGGGGCCGGACCTTTTTGAGGGTTCTGATCCATCTCATCATGCAAGATTACCCCCCGCTGGTGTCTGGCTCGCTGCAGCTCATCTTCAAACACTTCAGCCAGAGAGCCGAGGTCCTGCAGGCCTTCAAACAGGTTAGCGACTCAGCAAGTTAAACTCCAGCATTTGATACTCAACGAGCTGACAAAGTGCGTGGCGTCGGGCGCTTCCTGAGTTAATCAGTTTGGATTAGGAGGTTCTGCAAAGGGCCAAACAGCAGCTGTTGTAAACTGTCTCACTAAGAGCTTCCTCAGCTGGAATGGAGAGCTGCACGAGCTCCCGTTTTAACAAAGCGCTGACTTTCCAAAGTGGTGCTCTGAGACTTCTTGGCAGAGACGTGCTTTCACACACATTTGAGTTCTTTTAATATCCTCATGTCTGGTTTTATTTCTCATCCGGTGTGTCTGTCTGTTTGTTTTCCAGGTCCAGCTGCTAGTGTCAGAGCAGGATGTAGAGAACTACAAGCAGATCAAGACCGACCTGGACCAGCTGCGTCTGACTGTGGAGAAGTCGGAGCTGTGGGTGGAGAAGAGCGGAGTTTACAGCAGCGAAGACCTCGTGGTCCGGCCGTGCAAAGAGCAGAACATCGAGGTGCTGTACCGTCATTTAAATGCATCTAAAAGCAAATCTGATTTTAGTGTGACATTTCTTTCTCCATGGGAAGTTCCTCTATTTCTCTTCAACATCCCGTCTGTCATCCAGCTGTTTGTTGTTATTGTTCATCAGAGCTGATGGGAAGCTGTTTTGTTGGCTGTTACTGTACTAAAGAATAATGAATACTAATGTCTGGCTGAACAGGAACCTGCTGTAAATCAGCTTTTATTAGTCAGACCTGAAACATGCAGTGTTTGTTTTTACATCATTATTGTTCCAATAATGTAATAATGGGGATGATAAGGATCAGCGCAGGGACTTTTCCCACCACTCTGACTAATGGCTGCTGATTAGAGACGGGATGTAAAGGTTGTTGCATGCCAAAGATAAACCTTCTGGAGTGAACACAGAATCCTTGTTGAGCTTTAAACCAACAACAATGAAGCTATTTAACACACTGTTTGAATTTAAATGAATGAAATCTGAATTCATAATTCAATGTAGTTACTAAAGGCTTGTTTTTCTTCTTCTTCTTGCCAGGAGGTTGTCCTGAGCCCGGTACAGGACGGAGATATCAAACCTCAAATTGACAGCAACAAAGCAAACAACTACAAAATCGTCAAAGAGGTGAGCTCCGTTATATCAGTTATATCCAGCTTCTTCTTGTCTATTTGTTCTGCAGTGTGTCTATAATACACGTGTGTGTCTGATATTTAGATCCTACTGCGGCTCAGCAAGCTGTGTTATCCCAGTAAGAAGAGTCGTGTGCAGCAGCAGAGGCTGCTGAAGAACATGGGGGCCCACACCGTGGTGCTGGACCTGCTGCAGATCCCCTACGAGAAGGTGAGCCACAACGTGGTTTCCTTGATGTCTCGCGGTCTTTACATTCTCACTAATAATCTTTCCTTTTTATTTGCTTGGTTCTGCCTTTGCACAGATTGACGAGAAGATGAATGAGATCATGACCCTGGCTCATGTGTTTCTGCAAAACTTCTGCAGAGGAAACCCTCAGAACCAAGTTCTGCTCCATAAACACCTGAACCTCTTCCTCACTCCGGGGGTACGGTGATATGACCTTCACTTCCTTTTTTCTAGTAGAGCATCAGCAGAATTAGTCTGTAATGAAAAATACAAGCAACAAGTGATACGTTGTCCTGGTTTATTAGTTGCAAGAACAGTTGTCTTAGTTTGTTCTCCTGTTATTAGGGATGCACCCCTACCTGTATCCCTACCTGTATCCCCACCTGTATCCCTACCTGTATCCCTACCTGTATCCCTACCTGTATCCCTACCTGTATCCCTACCTGTATCCCTACCTGTATCCCTACCTGTATCCCCACCTGTATCCCTACCTGTTATACAAATGCATCCATATACTGTTTTTAGTATCTTCCTCTAAAAGACTGAATCATGTCTCCCCTTTTTCACCAGTTGCTTGAAGCTGAGACGATGCTTCACATCTTCATGAACAACTACCAGCTGTGCCACGAGATCAGCGACCGCGTGGTCCATCATTTTGTCCACTGCATTGAAACGCACGGGAGACACGTTCAGTACCTCAAGTTCCTTTCCACCATTGTGAAAGCGGACGGGAAGTATGTGAAGAAATGTCAGGACAAGGTCATGACAGAGGTGAGTATTCAAATGTTGTCAAAGGGAAGCCTTTTTCACTTTTATTCATTTCGTTAGCATAAACCGTTTCCTTTTCTTCGGGGTCTCCGTTTTTGCGTGTCCAGCTGGTGAACGGAGGCGAGGACGTGCTGGTGTTCTACAACGACCGCTCCTCGTTCCCGGTGTTGCTGCAGATGATGGGCTCCGAGCGAGAGCGGACGGAGGAGGACGGAGCTCTGGCCTACCACAACACCCTGGTGGAGCTGCTGGCTGCCTGCACCGAGGGCAAGAACGTCTACACCGAGCTCAAATGCAACTCTCTGCTGCCGCTGGACGACATCGTCAAAGTTGTCACTGATCTCCACTGCGTACCAGAGGTAACCGCTGGGGGATTTCACCAGATCATAATAACATAGCTTGAGTTTAATGGTGTAGATCAGGGCTCAGCAACCTTTACTAGCAAAAGAGACATTTTAGGCAAATTTAGGCAAATCATGATGATTCATCATGATAAAGGTCGCCCAGAGGAATCAGTTATATCAGGCTCTGGATACTCACATAGTATTTATAGGAGAACTTATCATGACAATAAGAACAAATGTATCCTTTAATCCAGGGGTCAGCAACCTTTACTATCAGAAGAGCCATTTTAGGCAAAAATAATAAAAAACAAAATCTGTCAGCTGCAAAACATGAGATCATTGTGATGAAGGTAACTCAGTTTATAGTCTCAGTATATAGTATATCAGTCTAATGCAGTGAGGGCCAAAGAGACAATGTACTACGGAGTATTAGGGCCACATTGACAACTTTACGAGAAAACAAGTTGTAATATTACACGAATAAAGTCATAACTTTACGAGAAAAAAAGAAAATAACACGTGAAATTCCTACTTTATAATATTCTGACTTTATTCTCTAAATCTCAGATTTATTTTTTTTCCTCAATGTGGCCCTAATACTCCGTCGTACCGTCGTACCATAGACCTACAACAATGATAAATAAAAATGAAAATGTAAACAGAAAACAGTTATTCATTTCCACTAACTGTTTTAGAAATCCCCAGGGAGCCTCTGGAGAGGAGCTGAAGAGGAGCTGAGGAGCTGCAGGTCGCTGGCCTCTGGTGTAGATAAATAATATTTAACTTTTATCTGAAAGTAACCAGGCATCCTGTTTCTTGTTTCTTTATCCCGCAGGTCAAAACCGCCTACGTGAACTTTGTGAATCACTGCTACGTGGACACAGAGGTAGAGATGAAGGAGATCTACACCTCCAACCACATCTGGAAGCTCTTTGACAACTTCCTGGTGGACATGTCCAGTGTAAGTCTCTGTCAGACTGAAAGGTCACATGTGTTCTGTTCTAATGAGGTAGCGTATGTCTTAAGATACAGAAAAGGGTCGAGGTGTGATGTGAGAAGTTTTCCTCTGTTTGTATTGAAGGTGTGCAACAGCACCACAGACCGTAACCATGCCGACCTGGCCCTGGAGAAGTATGTGACGGAGACGGTGATGGCCATCGTGAAGGGTTTCTTCAGCTCACCGTTCTCCGTCAACCACTCCAACCTGCAGGTACTTCTTGTTTTTCACCTCTGACGAGCAGGAGAGACGTGCCCGCTGAGGGAGGCTCACTCACGGCACGTCCAAATCCTTTTGACAACTTTTAGCTACTTTACAGTTAAAACATTTGACAGCAGACATTACTGCAGCATCGCCTGCTGGGACCTTCTCATTTCACTGCAGACGTTTGTACCTCGAGCAGATGCTTCAGGTGTTTTACGCAGAAGTCTGTACTAATGTCTCCTATCAGACACAATATTGAAGTGTTCTCATCAGGATTATCTCTGTCTCTCTCTACACTTATGCCCCTTTTTAAACAACAGTATTCCCTGCTCTCTCTCTCTCTCTCTCTCTCCCTCCTTCTCTCTCTCTCTCTCTCTCTCTCTCTCTCTTTCTTCACAGACGAACCAGTCCGTCTTCATCAAGCTGCTTCAGTCTTCTTTCAGGATCTACAACTGCACCTGGATCAACTCAGCTCAGAGGGCTAATATCGAGTGCTGTATTAAAACACTGGCTGATGTCGGTGAGTGTTGCTGCGCTGCCGTCCGGCCGTCCAATGTTAACAATGATGGAGAGATAGAGGCGTTGAAATGCTTTTAAATGAAATGACTAATAAATGTAATAGTAAATGTATTGACTGTGCTGACATCCAACCCCTTGGTGTTCTCCCCCCCAGCTAAGGCTCGGGCCATAGCCATCCCAGTGGACCTGGACAGTCAGGTCAACACTTTGTCTCTCAAGGTCCACAGCAACATGGTGCAGCGAGCAGCCAAGGACTGGAGGATCTCTGCCCGCACGCGACCCCGCAAGGAGCCCCTGGGTGGCCCCGACTACAAGAACATCATCGAGAAGCTGCAGGTGCACATTTAACTAACAAGACTATTAATCTACAGCCACACTAGCAGCTCTGAGACGGCACATAGGCTACGGTGACCAGACGTCCCGGTATGTCCGGGACTGTCCCGGTTTCAAGCTGACGTGTCCCGAGTCCTGACACATATCTGTAAAACACTCAAATTGTCCCGGTTTTCACCACAATTAAAATACTAATATCATATTTACATAGACGTTTATCCTGTCCCACTCATTCATTCATTTGTGCTCATGAGATAAGTAACCAGAGAGGCAGCACAGTGCACCGCTGCAGTCTCTATAGAGAGGGATGCTGCTTCTTTCTGATCCCACTCTGTGCTCAAATGTGCCACAGGTGCGCCAAGTTAGCCATCCTGATGAAAACGCCTATGGTGCATCGTGCGTGCATCATGCGTGCATTGTGCGTGCATCAACGTGCATCGTGCGTGCATCAACGTGCATCGTGCGTGCATCAACATGTGGTACACTTAAGTGTCCCGCTTTGGGGGTTTGAAAATATGGTCCCCCTAACGTAGGCGCGGCAGAGCTCTGAGCTTAATGCTAATGTCAGCTTGCTAACATGCTAGCACAGATATGATGTTCACCATGTTCACAATCTTACTTTAGATTTGTTAATTAGCACTGAGGCTGATTGGAATGTCATTATTTTGCAGGTATTTGGTCATAAAAGTGTTAAACAAATGCCATTTTTCACCTTATGGTGGTGCTAGATGAGAAGTTGAGGGACCACTTTAGGCTACCCAGGCTCTCTCTGTTGGCAACCCAGACAACAGTTGTTGAGATATTTCAGTCTGGACCAAAGTGGACCGGCCAACCAACATCTCTATCCCTGGAGCCGTGGCGCTGTAGCGTGGCTAAAACATCTACATGAAACATTTAGTTTAATGAACAGGAGCGTCCAAACTGAGAGGTTTATGAGGGCTTTTATGAAGCGTATCAATCTCTCCATTGAGCCTTTATGTATGTGTGTCTGTCTATGATGTTAAAGGGGGTCGTGTCCCTGCTGGAGGAGCAGTTCAGTCCCAAGGTTCAGGCAGAGTTCTCCGTGCTGGTGGACGTTCTTCACAGCCCGGAGCTGCTGTTTCCAGAGGCGGCTCGGCTACGCTGTGAGAGCGGGGCTTTCATGTCCAAGTAAGTCACCGTCCGTAACCTGTGGAAGGAACAAAGAACAGTTCTTTAAGGTTTGAATCCAGCTACAGAGAAGCCCAGCGGCATGGCTGACGCAGTAGTTCAGGGTTGGAAGAGGATTGTTGAGAGAAGTTGCTGATAGCTGTTATTTTTTGCTGATATTTGATATGTGCCGAGTTAAAGACTGGCATGTCAAAAGGGAGCATTGACTAAAACCAACACTAATTAACTACTACCAACTACTAGAGCCGTCAGTTAATTCAAATAGTTAATCACTATTAATTGCAAATTTATCAGACATTTTTTATCAGTTCTAAATGAACCTTAAAGGGACATTAGTCCAGTATTTAATCCTCTTATCAACGTGGGAGTGGACAAATATGCTGCTTTATGCAAATGTATGTATATATTTATTATTGTAAATCAATTATTAACACAAAACAATGACAGATATTGATCCAGAAACCCTCACAGGTACTGCATTTAGCATAAAACAATATGCTCCAATCATAACATGGCAAACTGCAGCCCAACAGGCAACAACAGCTGTCAGTGTGTCAGTGTGCTGACTTGACTATGACTTGCCCCAAACTGCATGTGATGATCATAAAGTGGGCATGTCTGTAAAGGGGAGACTCGTGGGTACCCAGAGAACCCATTTACATTCACTGATCTGGAGGTCAGAGGTCAAGGGACCCCTTTTGAAAATGGCCATGACAGTTTTTCCTCGCTAAAAATTTTGCGTACGTTTGGAGCGTTATTTAACCTCCTTCATGACGAGCCAGTCTGACATGGTTGGTACCGATGGATTCATTAGGTTTTCTAGTTTTATATGATATAAAAACTAGCCTGCTACAACCTCTGAAAGATCAAATCACAAGTTGTGTTAAATGAATTTGCATTAACGTGTTATTCTGGCGTTAACTTTGACAGCCCTACTAACTACTATTCTATTTATTCAGTAGTTGTGGAGGCTTTGGAAAAGAGATGAAAGTAAAGAAACACAATTGCATAATTTAAACGATCAATGATCAACTTAAAGACCAATATTTAGCTTTAAAACAAACAATAGTAAAGATGTTAACTTCATGTATCTGTGGTCGGTGGAATACTCAAACTAACACATTTCATAAAAACATGAGTTTTGTTTACATCATGAAACCTCCGGGGGCGCTGTTACTCTGCTGCTGCTGTCTGACCTCCCTGGAGAGCAGGAGAAGGGAGAAGTCACCTGCAGTGACCAATGAAGTATTGCTTTGTTTATTTTACATGAGCTGTAAATGACACAGAGCTTCTCTCTGTCACTCTGTCAGACTGATCAAACACACCAAGAAGCTGATGGACAAAGAGGAGAAGCTGTGTATCAAGATCCTGCAGACACTCAAAGAGATGCTGGACAAGAAGGAATGCTTCCAGGAGGCCGTGAGTACTCGACCCCGTCAGCGGAACACAGTTCTAATGATGTCACCGTTAGAAACTCGTGGTATTAGTCTCTCTCTCGCTCTCTCACGGTCACATATCACATCTAGGTAGAATTATCTGAAAGCTTTGCTGTGGATTCAGCCCGCCCTGTCTTCAAGTGCCAGCAGTGCCGTACTCCCATCAGCAGTGCGGTGTAGTCCTGGTTTCCTCCCAGGTCTGTCGGCCCAGAGCCCAGACTCCCCTTCATCAGTATGCTGTGGGCCCGGCTGTGTTACATAAGACAGGGAGGCACTTGAGGACACACTCACACTGAGAGGGAGAATAGGAGGGAGGAAGTAAGGGAAGGAGGAGGAGGGGGGGGGCAAGCACCGAACAAACAAATCAATACTGCAGCGAGTGGGGGGGGGTGCAGCAGCAGCAGCAGCAGCCCGTCTCCTGCACCCCCGCTCTCAGCCAGAGGCCTGGAATGACAAGAGTTGGTAGAGGAGGAGACGTAAGGAGGTTGGCTGCCTGTGTGTATGTTTGTGTGCACCAAAGGGGGGGTGGAGGGAGGGTGGAGAGTGCAGGGAGGGTGGAGGGAGGAGGCTGCAGGGGCCGAAGTACAACAAAAGTCCGATCTGTAATCACCTCTGGAAGGTTTACAGTTAGTTCCAGCTGAGAGGAGGTGACGCTGTGCGATTCACACAACACAGCGTGCATGAAAACATCAGCATTGTTTTGAGTTTCTTGGATCATTTTATTGAACTAAACATTGAAGTAAACTCTGAGGAAGCACGTGTTGTTGTCCTCACGCAGACATGATGGAGGTTATTGTTGCACCACAACATCACCTGTTAGAACAGACTGTATGGATGTACCTTTTACCCTCCCTGTCCGTGTAATTACATTAGTAATACTGTCAAGTGCTGCCTTCCTCAGTAATGGTACGTGCCAGCCGGAGTCACTTAAAGCTGCTTAAAGGAGTCAGAGTTTTGTTTTTCCATATTTGTGTTTGCATCTCGTGTCAGTCAGCCAAAGCTATTTCTTTTTTTTTTTTCGAAATGATTCAACAGTTGTGTGGAATAAGATCAGAGGAATTTAAAAGTGGAAAAACAGCCACTTTTTTTAAAAAAAAAAAGAAAAAGCAGCTCGGTGCATTGGAGCAGCCAGACAGCGAGCGCGCTAACGATATGTGAAATGTCAGTTTGTGTAGGTGTGCGAGAGTGTGCTCAAGCATGTATTTGTGGCCTCTCTTTGTCATATCCCTGTAGCCCTGAGCGTGGAGCTGCAGCCTCACTGCACGAGAGAAAGAGAGGGAGAGAGAGGGAGAGAGAGGGAGAGAGAGGGAGAGAGAGAGAGAGAGAGGAAGAGAACGATTGATGGAAATAATGAGAGAGGGAGAGGCAGGCAGACAAAAACAGAAGGAGAGAGAGACAGAGTGACAGCATAGGCAGCAGAGGTTGGTGGCTCCCCTGGGGTGCAATGAGTGGGTGGAGGAGAGTGAGAGAAAGAGATGGAGGGAGAGTGATTGAGGGAGGGAGGGAGGGAGGCAGCCATGTGAGGAGCCATGTGAGAGGAAGGGAAAAAAAAAAAGTGGGCAGCGGCTGCAGGGTGAGGGATTGGAGAGAAGCGGAGTCTGCTCAGTCCATGAGGAGACAGGGCAGGGGGTGCGCTTACGTAACAGCCTGCAGTGCCTGAGCCAGCGTCACGTGTACCATAACGTTCTCCCTCCCTCCCTCCTTACTCTCTCTCACTCTTCTGTCCGCTCGCTGCCTCTCTCCTCCTCTTTTGCCCCCTCCATGCTTTGTCTCAGTCTATCGCATTCTGTCTGCCCGCACGAGTTATTTTTCTATCTCTCTCTCTCTCTCTCCTCTCCACCAGTCCCACCCAGGCTCTGCTCTCTGGGTTTGCCTGGGTCATGCCAGGAGCGCTGGTTGGTCGGGGGGGGAGGGGGGGGGGGTCTGCAGCAGTCACAGTATAGAGATGTGTTGACTCTTAATGCTGCACTGCACTTTATTGGCTGTCAGATGAGGGCAGCTTCATAAATGTTGGTGCTCCTACAACCAACACCCTTCAACATGTCTGGAGTGACAGAACCACTTGAAAGAATGATACCGTAAATATGACTGGGAGAAAATATGCATCAAATAGCATTGTAGACTTAAATGTTAGATCATTTAATGCAATTTGGATAATTGTTAGTCTGGTGTTATTCTCTACTTTTCTGATTGTTTAATCCCATGAAGCCAATAATGCAACGATCCATCTCTCAATACTTTCTGATTTCCCCACCTCGTCTGCGATACTCGGCTGAAAGCACATTTATCGCTGCTGAAGAAATCTTTAAAAGTTGGTCACTATTATGTTGTTTCTAGGGCTGTCAATCACATGATTGTCCACCATTAATCACAAATTAATCAGACATTTTTTTATCCGTTCAAAATATTCCTTAAAGGGAGATAAGTATTTAATCCTCTTATCAACATGGGAGTGGACTAATATGCTGCTTTATGTAAATGTATGTATATATTCATCATTGTAAATCAATTAAAAACACAAAACAATGACAGATATTGATCAGAAACCCTCACAGGTACTGCATTTAGCATAAAACAATATGCTCCAATCATAACATAGCAAACTGCAGCCCAACAGACAACAACAGCTGTCAGTGTGTCAGTGTGCTGACTTGACTATGACTTGCTCCAAACTGCATGTGTTGATCATAAAGTGGGCATGTCTGTAAAGGGGAGACTCGTGGGTACCCAGAGAACCCATTTACATTCAGTGATCTGGAGGTCAGAGGTCAAGGGACCCCTTTGAAAATGGACATGACTTAGCGTAACTTGGTATCGTTATTTAACCTCCTTCACGACCAGCTAGTATGACGTGGTTGGTACCGATGGATTCATCAGGTTTTGTAGTTTACAACTTCCGAAAGATCGTTTTGCGTTAAAGGAATTAGTGGCATTAAAACGAGTTGGCGTTATTTGACGGCCCTAAGAGTTCAGCAATGTCTTAAATCACCAGGCCACTGTAGTATTTCACAAGTGTCACTCAAACAGGAGTGGATAATGCATTTGTTGGGGACTATTTTCGTTAATACACGTTTCATGCGCTACGGAGCATTTAAAGCACCAGGATGGTATATGTTGTCGGATTCAAGAATATTAATTTTCATGTAGATTAAGATGCCACCACGGTTCTCTAGTGGCTAAGATGAATACAATATATTATGATTGATTCAAAAAAACCTCCCATTCTACTTGAAACTTTCCATATAATTTTTTATATATATATATATATAAATCTCAGATTTATTTTTTTTCCTCAATGTGGCCCTAATACTCCGTCGTACCGTCGTACCATAGACCTACAACAATGATAAATAAAAATGTAAATGTAAACAAAGAACAGTTCTTCATTTCCATTTTCTAAACCCACAGGGAGCCTCTGGAGAGGAGCTGAAGAGACGCAGGTCGCTGACCTCTGCTTTAAAACCATGG
Source organism: Sebastiscus tertius (assembly GCA_916701665.1). Lineage (NCBI taxonomy): Eukaryota > Metazoa > Chordata > Actinopteri > Perciformes > Sebastidae > Sebastiscus > Sebastiscus tertius. Next base: position 11,791 of record CAKAOH010037591.1, on the reverse strand, counting down.
CACAAGTTTTGACAAGTTCTTTTTGTGTGGATAGTTTAGTTGTTATTTTCTATGAGCACATGCGTGCACATGTATATAACGTGCACGTGAGCGTGCCTTCTCGTTCATAGAAGATTGAAAATTAGTTACGTAATATAAACCGCTCTCACACTCTGCTCCTCTTTCCTCCCTCTCTTTCACACTCATCCCTGTCATTCACACGCTGTCTCTCTGTCTGTCTATCTGTCTGTCTGTCCATCCTTCTTTCTCTTCCTGTCCTTCTCTTTCCTTCTTTCTTTCTTTCTTTCTATTTTGCCTGCCAAGTTTCACACCACCTGCCCCAAGGCAAAGCAGATTTACAGATTACCACCCTCTTGATACTAAGCGCATCACACAGACGCATGTAGACGGAAAGCCTCGCTCAGACACACACACACACACACACACACACACACACACACAGTCCCAGGCATGCAGTGCCACGCTGGCTGTCCCTGCGTGTGCTCATCCTGCAGGGTTTTCCCGTGTTGTCCGTCTCCTGGTGGGAGTAGTGGAACACGGTTTAGGTCCATCCACATGGAGCAGGCCGGGTGAGCTCATGGACTCCTCATATGGTTTGACCTTTGGCTGGATTCAGGCTGACGCAGCATGTTCCGTCAAGTCACAAAGTTGGAGTTGGGAAATGTAGAATCTAAATCTGGAGCCTTAAACTTTTATAAATCTTTATCTAATGCCAAAAATAATAATAATTTATCTTTTTTTTTTTTTAATTTGAAATCTTTGTCGTGTATGTTTTACTTCCTTCCTTCCTTCCTTCCTTCCTTCCTCCGGCCCCTCACTTCCCTCGGTCCATCAGTCAGGTGTCTTGCTAGTTTAGTATTATGTTTTGGTTTCCATGGCGATGAGTTTAGCACATGTTGTTTGTCTGTCTGGTCTGTGCTGTGACTGGGCACAGGAAGTCTGTGTACCTTGTGCAGAAACGCCCTCAGACCAGGAGGAGCACGGAGCCTACATGTAGCGCGCTCCAACTCCTTTAGCTCCGAGCCACGGACAGAAAGAGACGTCCTGTTAAAAAAAAAAAACACTTGTTGCACAATTTGCAAAAAAGAACCCCGACTTCAGGGCCTCGTGCATCTGAGGGCCACTATGAATGAGATTAGTTGTGATTGTGAACAGTGTTTGGACACAGTTCATAGTGTGTTATTTGAATCTGATTGCATGTGAGTCAGGTCACTTGTGCTCAGGGAGGCACATGACAGGCGACAGGCTGAAGGATATGAATTGCAACTTGTGTTTCCTTCTAACTTTTGCTAATGCACATTATAGCTGGTGGACAAAATAATAGAAAAGGCTTCCGAATAACATACAATAGTCCTGCAGTAAATAAGATTTAGTGAACTTCAACGTTCATCAGTGTCTGCTGTGACTTATTCTTCCTCTTTACCAACACAGTTTTCCTGCATTTGGTTATAAACTGTACGTCATCATCAGTTTGAGACTTTTCCCCCTTTGCCACGTTACATAATTTGACATCAGCAACCAGCAATTTAGGTTGCAATTATCTGGCCTTTGTGTCCCTCTGTAAGGTCCTTTATGTTGCCGTGGTAACACATTTATGAAAATGGTGAGCTCACCTCTATTAAAGAACCGGTGTGTAACATTTGGGGGGATCTATTGGCAGAAATGGAATATAATATTCATACGTATGTTTTCTTTCGTGTATAAATCACCTGTTCCTCCCCGGTGGGGAGAGAGGGCGCAGCGAGCCCTTTGTCCACGGTGCGGCGAGGTCCGGGCGAGGAGCGCTGTAAAGCTGCGGCCGCGTGCCACCTTCGCCACGAGTCTTTCCAAGCCGACCTAGAGCTGGTCGCGGCGCACCGCCTCGTATGCGTGACCCCCCAGCCTGCCGTGTGTCGCTCACACCCTCCAGCTGGCTGTTAACCAGGGTCTTTTGGCACAGAGAAGTACTCGTATCGGTACTCGGTATCGGAGAGTACCCAAATGTCAGTCCATGTACTCGGTCTGAAGAGGTATCGGTGCATCCCTAAGAGGGACATTTGCATTTTCACGGTTTCGCGTCGGACACCGTAGTTCTCCGACACGTTTGGCACACAGGAGAATTTTCAGCCGGTTGCAATCTGCAACCTCACCGCTAGATCCGACACACTGCAGCTTTGAAGCTGTCGGTCTTTATGTGACTCACTTATGTCGACTATTTAAAGTGATTGAATTGTGAACTCTGGAAAATGATGTAAAGTCTCAAATCCTGATAATATATGTCAGTGGTCATAAGAGAGGAGGCACACCAACACTGTTGGAAAAAAAACCTCCACAAACTACAGACTCAAAAATGACTTTTGAGATGATTCAACACCTCAAATGAAAAAGACTAATCGGTGAGTCTACAGCCACACTAGTGGCTCTGTGAGGCTGTACGGAGGCACAGTGGTACCTTGAGCCAAATGCTAATGTCAGCATGAGGGCTGTAATGATCCATCGAGCTGGATCGATATATCGATTCAATAATCAACGATCCAAAATCATCGATGCAAAATGAGAACATCGATACAATCATCTTTAAGATGCGTCTTTTATTTTGAACTTCCCATGGCACGTCTGTCACCATTTCCGTTCATGGATTTAGTGTTACCATGAAAATGACAGAAAAAAGTGGTGGATAAAACGGCGACTGTGTGTGAGCACTGTGCAACACGTCACTGTGCAACACGTCACTGTGCAACACGTCACTGTGCAACACGTCACTGTGCAACACGTCACTGTGCAACACGTCACTGTGCAACACATCACTGTGCAACACGTCACTGTGCAACACGTCATTGTGCAACACGTCACTGTGCTAGCGGCAACACTTCGGGGAGGAAAGAGCAGCTCCTTCTCATCGCAGCATTTTTGTTAAGCCAAAAATGTGTTAACTTATTTTTGCCCAATAAATGAAAAGCATGTTGAAATCAGAACATGACATGTACTGAACCGTGATATGAACCGAACTGCGAATGTTGTGAACCGTTCCACCTCTACTATCCATTGAGCCAAACCCTCGCCTCGTACCTTCACCAGCTAACCCGTCTTCAACATCACAGTCTTCCTCACAAACACAATCAGCGCTTTAACAATGTTAGCGAATCACATGTAACACTTCCACAGCGAAGCGGCCAGCTGACGGTGGGATGAATGCTTGTTTACGCTGCCGGTCGTGTTTCTCTGAACCCGTCTCACAGATTGCTCTCACATGTGAACTTAATTTGTTTTTCACTGATGTGCTTGTTTTGTTTGGTGAAAACATTTTTATGTGCAGCTTGAAAAACATTCTAAATGGCAACATGTGATGCGTGTCCCCGTTGAGCGCCAGAGCTTTATGAGACCCATGTTGACCCTTTTGGTCCCGTGCACTGAGCTGCAGAGCTACCGGGCGTGGCCGCGGGTCAGGAAACCTTTCATCTCCTGCAGGAATGAGGAAGAGCCGAGATGTGACAGGAATGGTTCTGTTTGCCCAACTCTAACTTCAACATAGCTTAGCACCGCCCAGCAGGAACGTGCATTAATGATAATTCACTCTATGATTAACAGTAGCAGCGTATAACGCACCCTGAACTTTAGAAGTCACGAGTCGAAGCCACCACCTCGTAGAATGTATTTTAATGGAGCAGTTCTTTCAAGGAATTCTTGAAAACAACAACTGCTTATAACCGCAATAACTGTCTCAGATCTGTTTCCCTATAATTAGTACCAGATTACATACTTAATTCAGGGACATTTAAGGACTCCCCCTAGGAAATGATGGACCATAAAGTAAAGCATTATCGTTTTATTTCCAAATATGAATATCTGAATGCTGTTTCAAAGTCCTCGTTACGCTGTCAGGAGTGAAATTGAACAAAAACCTCTGAAAAATGTGGATGTTTTTTAACATAAAAATGTCCTTACTGAAAAAAAAGATCCAGATGACATGACCTCACTATCCTCAATGGCAGCTCCAGCTCTGCTGGTGTCTTTCTCCGTCTTCACTCTTCATGTCCCCGAAGTGTCTGTTCTAAAACAGCAGGATACGTATGTGTCTTGATTTCCTGATTTTTGTCCTTATTCATGAAATAAGTCCCTCGGTGAGAAAGCCTGGCAGAAGCACATTGATATGGATATCTATTATATTACAGACGGCTCCCACTTTAAGCTTTTCATTTTTTCCCTCCAGTTCCAAGCTGTGGAGGAGCTCGCTGACTCCTCAGAGACATCTTTGTTAGATAACGTGCAACACATGCTTTTTATACTGTGCGTGATCAGATTGAGTTTCAGTTTGACTCTTAGTATCCTGCGTTAACTACGACAACAACAATAGGAGGCTCCAGACTGAACAAAGCGTGTTGACTGCAGGTTCTGCTGGGACCTAAATGTTGCTTCCTGATGTTGCTCGGCCCTCACATGGCCCGCAGGGGGGGGCGACGGACTCTACTTGTTCTGTGTCACAGTGTACTTGATCAGCGTTCCCTTCTATTTACAAAAGACACACACACCCAGAGTCCTCTCAGGTTTCTGTGGTGGGAGAAAGTAACACAGGAAAGAAAACTATTGCTGCGATTGTTTGGGTAACGTTCTCCTCCTCTGTGTCCCGAGTCTCTGCTGCTATAATCAACCTTGTCTGACCTGAGCAGCTCAAGCCCCCCCCCCCCGCCCGTTCCTGGCAGTGCCTGTCTTGGTTCACAGCTGGCGCTGCCCTCCGCTGCCTGTGAGACTTTCTCAGACCGCCTAAAGAAGCATAGGGCAGGCTTTGTCTTTGTCTTTTTCCTCCGTGCAGCTCTCCGGAGTCGGAGTCGATGTGCAGACAGCAGAGCTGCGAGGGGGCTGGGGGGAGGGAGGGAGAGGGGGGGTGCATGTGAGGATGCCGGAGGTGGGGATCGGCAGCTCATCCCCAGCTTGGACACCAGAGCCGCAGTGTGGCGTGCCGGTGCACATTTTAAAAACACCACGACTGTCTGCTCCTCGCTGGGTTTTGTTTGTTCTTCTCCTCCTTCTCTCCCTCACCCCCCTCTCCTCCCTCCTTCTCTTACTTCTGTCAGTTCTTCTACCTCTATTTCTATCTCTCTTTTCTTTCTTTCTTTCTTTCTTTCTTTCTCGTGGCTCTTACATCACCTGACTGGAGTTTTTTCTCGTCAATGCAGCAGCAAGCAGATGAGTCAGGCTGGGCTGACTCTCCTCTACCGCCATCCTCTCCTCTCCTCTCCTCTCCTCTCCTCTCTTCTCCTCTCCTCTCCTCTCCTTTCATCTCCTCCTCTCCTCTCCTCTCTCTCTGCAGACCTAGCCAGCAGACTGCATCGCCCAGAAGGGACGCGAACAAGAGCAAAAACCTGTCACCCCCCAACCCTCCTTTCAACTTCCCCCACTTAGCGTTTCTTTCCCCGGTGTTTGAGCGGTACAGAAGCATCACGTCCTCTGTCAGAAAAGGGGAAACGTTAAGTCAAACATGATTCAATCTGCAATCAGTGGAAGAGCGGTGCGTTGGGACGCGCCGCCTTCCAGAGAGAGCATAGTGCTGAGTTTGTAGTTGAGATTGTGTCGGTGCATTACTGTGTGGAAATGAGAGAGGCTGGCTCAATGGATCCTCACCTTCAGGTCGAGAAGCTGTGCGTGTGTGTGTGCGTCTGTCTGTGTGTGTTTGTGAGACGGCTCAGCCAGACAGTGCAGGCAGACAAGTGTCTCTGCTGACTGCAGATGAGATGGAGTGTTTACTGACACAGGGAGCATCAGCCGCACGTGCTCCTCCACATCTTCACTCCTCAGTGCACTTAGTTTGAGGCTCTTCAGCCGGACTGTACCCGGCCAGCCTCCGCGGCGTGGCACAGAGGTGCCTCATTTGTTTCGTCACTCCGTTTGGAGTGTTGTTGAAAATATACCAATAATAGTGACCAGTATTTCTCTGTGATAATTCACTTTCAGTGTTGAGACTTTGTTCCTGTTCCACATTATAGTTTTGCACCAGCAACTAGTGTAAACAACGCTTCCAAAGGCAGCTACACAGATGAGTCACATTAAGCTGAATACCAATTAGCAGTACGTGTCAGCTTTAATGGAGGTGTGACAATCAGAACAAGAGGCCAGTTGATCGCTGCGTCGGTCGCAAACGCTGCCAAAAAGGGTTTAAAACTTATGGCTGTCCTCACCTTCTCATCTCCAGATAGGTTTCTGGATTTTTTCCGCATGTTTTGTCTCGAAGTGACGGCTCAAGTCGTGCTCTTTGAATACAGCCACGTGTTCGTTGCAAACTATAAGCACGCAGCTTTACCGCCAACCTCCGCCAAAAGATACTTAGCAGTCCATGACACATTATAGACTTGCCGCCGCCTTAGCAGGTGACGCTACTTCAAACATCACTCACGTCAATTTACGTCAAGGACAGGAAGAAGCACGACGATAACGATACGAAAGAAAAGATATTTTCTTTTCTGTTTATTTTTGGCTTCGTAAGTAAAGTTGTGTGGTTTGTCTGAGACCTCCGGGCCCGGCAGAACCATCACGAGGGCCGGTTCCGTAAAACGCCCAGGTCTGATTTAAAGAGTATTTTTTTCTAGGAATGATTCTGTCACAAGCTTTTTGATCCATATAAGCAGCTTCTACTGTATTTTATTAGTAGCTAGCTGCAAATGTTTAACACATTCTGTGTCCATTTCATCAACTGTGTCACGACTAATCCTCCTCCTCCTCCTCTCCTACACTCCCTCCCTCCTCAGGACTCGCTGGCTCTGGGTAAAACAGACGACAAGGCACCGTGTTCAGGTGTATGTATGCCAAACTACTTTGAGGAACAGTGTGGAGCATTTCATGGGGATCTCTTTGGCAGAAATGGAATATAATATTATGTTTTCTTTAGTGACTAATCACATCAAGCTAAGTATCGTTGTGTTTTCATCACCTCAGAATGAGCCGGTTATATCTTCGTACGGAGCGGGTCCTCTTTACGGAGTCTGCCATTCTACAGTAGCTCAGAACGGACAAACCAAACACCGGCTCTAGAGGGACATTTGCGTTTTTGCGTCGGCCACCGTAGTTCTCCAACATGTTTGGCACACAGGAGAGGTTTCAGTTGGTTGCAATCTGCAACCTCATCGCTAGATGCCGGCAATTCCTACACACTGCACCTTTAATGCCCGGTTCAGACTCCACGATATCAGCCTGATTATCGCCCGACACCGCCGTCGTAGGGGATCGGGAGCGATAAATGAGTGTCGTGTGCGAAAATCGATCCTCTTATCTGGTGTAGTGTGTCATAGTACATGACAACTGACGCCACGTCTGGGACGCCCCGAGGAAAAGTCTAGCTTGTCAGAATTTTTCATCTCAGCACGTCTAGTGTGACATCTCCAACGACCTGTTCCTTTGCGTTGACCAATCAGGTGCTCTCTCCGGCGCTCAGTCGCAGTCAGGTCACTTAGTAATAAACAAACATGGAGAAAAGGAGGAGGGATGGCGAGTTTGCTGCCGTCAGGTGGGACAACCAAACTGACTGAAGTATGGACAGTCCGTCCCGTCCTCTCTGTGCCCCCAGGAGAACATCCACAACCCTTTGTTCTTTCTTTTCGCAACACCAGACTGCCAGCATCACACACAACGCTTCTGTCGCCATGATCGACAGTCGCTTCGACCGCCTCCCCGATGACGTCTGAACACGCGCGTGATCGTGGAATACGACGTGCCGTGATTGGTCGTGGTCATACGTGTAGTCTCGCCAGTCACCCGACCGAGACACTGCAAGAGTTTATGGCGCTGTGATCGTTAGATCTGACATGGTGACCATCGTCAAAGACACAGATATCCTGTAGTCTGATCCCGGCATCAGGGAGAGGAACGATAGACTGCCATTATTGACTAATTCAACTACTAATTTTCTGATTGATCAATAGATCATTTAGTGTATAAAATGTCAGAAACCCAAGACGACATCTTCAGATTTAATGTCAAACGAAGAACAGAGAAAAGCAACAAATAACCAGAAGACGTTTGACCTTTTTATCTGATAAACGACTAACTGATTCATTTACCACCAGAGTGTGAGCCTCATCAAAACTGTATTTACCAGGTGTTTCTGCTATCTCAGGGCATGTTCTACTAACATGTTCCCATGGAAACCACAGGTGGCTCCCTCCAGTCCATTCATCCTTTTTGCTCCACCCTCTCAATTGATCTGTTTATCCAACTATTCATCCACCCTTCCTCTCCGTTGATCAATAATAATGACGGTGGTGAGCTTGTCATCAAAACAAGGCCATTTTCAGTTGTTAGGTTGCCATAGAAACTGCCGCTGACCACCCTTAGTGTCTCTATACATCCATCCATCCATCCATCTATCCATCCGTCACTTCCTCCTGTTGCACGATAAAAATAGGTGGTGACGAGCACAATGCGAGTCGTCCACCTGTCAGTCACTCTCGCACTTCGATTACACAACAGCCGCGGGGAGATTATCTCCATGAATCCTTTAATCTCATTTCTGCTTATCTGCGTCAAATGTCACAAGAGATGCACAGAGAGAGAGAAAAAAATCCAGCCCTTAAATAAATGTGTAGCTAGAATAAAACTAGAATATGGACATAAAACATCATCACACACACACAAGACACAGGTGTGTGTGTGTGTGTGTGTGTGTGTGTGTGTGTGTGTGTGTGTGTGTGTTTACAGTTGGTCAGAGTTTATTCTCTCTCTGTTCATCCATGTTGTTGAAGTTGCTCTTTATGACTTTATGTTGTAAAGAGTTGACGTCAGACCTTGACGCTATGGTCTCATGTTCAAGACAGAATAAAGGAAACATTGATGGAACAGATTTCAGTAAAGACGGTCACTAATTGGAACCTAAAGCTTTTTTTCTGTCTTGGCCGCCAGAATATTTCCTAAATGCTCAGTTAGAATGGAGTTATTGAACAACACTATATGATTGTCATGCTCCTCAATGAGAGGCTCCAATTTCTTTGTTGATAAGAGCATTGTCATCCTGGAAGCCGTCGCTCCCATCTTGAGAGAAATGCATCATGGGATGACGGTGATCACTCCTATTAGGTGTGAGATGAAATCTGTTCAGAACCTCTCGTTTTGGATGATTGGGTGGATTTCATGCCAGTGAATACACCACGCCACGCCGCGATGGGACATTTGCTAACCTTCATTTCGATGTTATTTTTAGAGTCGCGGCTCACAAAATGCTACTTTTTCAAAAAATGTGACTAAAATGTGAATTTCCTAGTTTGTCGGCTGGCGCTCTCTCAGACTGTGATATGGATTTAACATCATGATTTCTGCCTCCACAGGGAGACGAGTTAAGAAAGATCCTCCTCACACGCTACTTTGGAAATCAAAAGCTTCTCTCCAAGTCAGAGCTCGGGAGTGGAAACAGCTCATCTGGCGGCTTTGTCAAGCCGTCATCCGGAGGTACTGAGAACCCCAAATAAACCCAGTAGACTCTGCAATAACTATACACTGCGGAGGAAACAACAGCAGCTAACATGACAGCTTTTTAGGAGAAGTGCTGCTTGACAATTGCTGGCAGACTTTGAATCTATAAATTTCTGTCCAAACAGCTGTGTGATGTTGCTGGATTAGAATAAATAATGATCACTAATGTCATATCTGGCTATATCTGCTCAGAGCTCTTAAATGTTAACCTTCAATCTCTGCAGGAGGTTCTCCCATGCTGGACTCTGACAAGCTGGGCAGCAGTGTGGTGGAGATCCAGTGTCTCTTGGACAACGTTGGCGCGTCAGAGCTGGTGATCGATCTCATCGTCAACACCAAGAACGACCGGGTGTTTGAGGAGAGCATCCAGCTGGGCATTGCCCTTCTCCAGGGCGGAAACACACAGATACAGGTGGGCGGCACAGACACTCCATCCTTTTATATCCGTCCACATTGATCAGCTACACCCCAACATACACACACACACACACCTCCCAGATTCAGATTCTACTCCCCTGCCTCCCACCCAGAACTCCTTCTATAACCAGCTGTACAAGCAGAAGAAGTCCGAGAGGTTCTTCAAGGTTTTCTACGACCGCATGCGTCTGGCTCAGCAAGAGATCCGAGCCACCGTGTCCGTCAACATGTTCGAGCTCAGCTGCAGAAAAAGGGACGACGACGGTGACGTCAGCGGCTTCAGGTTGAAGAAAGGTACAGTCGAGTAATGATGCTTAACCTTGGAATTATAACCAACACGCCACGGCTCTTCGCGGCTTCACTCTCGAGTGTGGCCTAAAAAACATTTGTCACCTCTGCTGTCTGGAACACGCAGACAACCGCTGTGTCAAAACCAAGCTGAAAGTAAGAAAGTGAGGTTGATATAAACCTGGATAATAATGTCAGACGGGCCCAGAGATGATGCATTTAAAAGTGACATAGTGAATCACTGAGGTCACGTCTTGAGCACAGCCGAGCATTTCCATAGAAACGGGCCCGGTGCTGAATGAAAAGCCACAAAATAGGCTCAAATATAAACCTGATAAACCTTCAACCCTCTACAGTACGTGTGGTCCTGAAGTTCAGCTCCACCGTGAGTTTGAAACAATAGCGGAGGATAAATCCAGAGTGATCTTTGTCGCTCTGCTGACCTCTGAACAGACTGTTGTTCCCAGTTCCTGCAGTCACATGTCAGAGGCCACGTGACGGCCCACATCACAAGCCTATCAAAAGGCCATTGTATCAAGATCGGGTATTTTCATGCTACAGAACCCCGGTCAATAGTCGCCCACTTCTTTTTTGAATAGGTCAAGAATAGTAAAGGGGCTGCCATTGATCATTCAAATCAATGTTTTCCTCCATCTGTTTCCTCTCTTCTGTCAAATGTTACTGTCCAATAAATAAACGGTGTCTTTCTGCCTGCATGCTGTGCTCTAGGGAAAGACTCCGGTCTGCTTATGAGGGAGGACATGCGGGGGCAGCTGAAGGAGGCCTCCTCGGTGACCTCCAAGGCCTATGGTGCCTTCAGAAAGGAGCTGGATCCCGACCTCGAAGGCCTCGGCCAGAACAGCGAGATGGTCGGGGCTGAAGAGGTTATAGAAGAAACTCAGATGAGCCAAGCCATCACCATCATGAAACCCATCCTACGTTACCTCCAGCTGCTCTGTGAGAACCACAATACAGACCTGCAGGTACCCCCCCTCAAGAACCCTGAAGTCTTTAAAGGGACTGTTTGTAACTTCTTACACGTATAAATCATTGCTGGTCGGTGTCCCATGCGCTGTTCAGACTCAGACTTCAACACAAACTACAGTGAAGCACCAAAACCTCTTGGTTGTATCTAGTGAAGTCTGTTAAACAGTGTTGGCCGCGGTCGGAGGACGCGGGGGAGACCGTAGCTTTGGTCTCCAGGGCCGGAGTCTCTGCTGTACTCTGCTCCTCTGCCTGCCTTCACTCACACACCGCGCTCCTCACTCGCTACACGTCTCACGTGCATGCTGCTCACTCCACCCTGCAGAAGAGTTAGTGTAGCTCTGAGAATATCTAGTGAATGTTCAGTGGACGTTTGGTCAGAAATAACTGCTGCAGCTCCTCCAGACCAACAGAGGTTTCCCGTGTCTTGTGAAGTGACGGGGCTCCGCAGAGAGAAACGTTATCGTCTCCCACCAAAACTCCGGCGTCTCCCCCGTTCCCTCCGGCCGCGGTCGGGAGGCCGAGGCGGGAAAAGCCAACACTAGGATCAGCATTGATTGATGGAGAGACCTTGGTCTGGTCAGCTAACATTACTGCCAAGCAGCTGAACTCTAGAGTGATGTTGTGCTTTTAGCTGACGTGTGTCTCCTCACTGTGTTGAGTGATGCTC
>CAKAOH010037590.1:0-23846 GCA_916701665.1 Sebastiscus tertius | reverse complement strand
GTGTTGTAGTTATCCGCAAGTTATTGATACTGTGTGTACATGCCTGCCATTGCTTTACATGCTTACATTTAAAAAATGATTGTCCGAGACAGGAGGCTGAGTTCAGTCCTTCAGGGAGTAACCTGTAAGATGATCGACGAAGTAGCAGACAGTGATGTGCAAGGCATGGCTCAGAACATAACAGAGACTCCGCAGTGGCTCTCCAAAATGCAGGTATGTATTTGCTCCCACTTACAGTATGTACACACATATGTAAATAAAACATTTGTAGCGTATACCAATTGATAACAAATATACGTTTTCAGGCAGGATGTGTTGCTCGAAAGTTTTTTGCGACTTTGGAGAAACAGAGAGCTGACTATTTCAAAACCATGACTGAGGACGAGATGAACAACATTCCCACATTGTTATTTCTTCACCTGCCGTAAACAAACAGTCTTTTCTCTATCTCACTCTATTTTAAAATAAATTCTATAATAAATTGTAACAGCTCTCTGTCATTTACTTTATCCCAGGCCTTGGAAGGTGAAGGATTTGCCTGACTCTGTGTGTCAGGTCTTCCTCGACAAGATGGAAGAGGCCGACCTGAGCTTATTACCTCTTCGTTCCCCGTCTCGCCCCGCACTCACCCAGAGAGCTCTGCTTTGCCTGACCAAAGTACACACAAGGATACAGACGGGTGACAAATTAAAGAAAAAGCCAACATAAACTGTCTCGATAAGGTGTTGAACCACCATGAGCTGTTAGAGCAGCAAAAAAATGCTCCTAGTTGGCATAGATGGTCCAAGTCTCTGGTACTCTACCAAAAGATATTCCCTCCGTTGGTGTTTTGATTGTGGTGGTGGCTGTCTAACACATTGATCCAAAATGTTTCATAGGTATTCCGTCGGGTTGAGATCTGGTGACTGTGAAGGCCGTATAATATACTCATCAAACCATTCAGTGAGCCTTGTGTGGAAGCATCATTCACTATGTTTCTCTACTTATTATTCAGGTTTTTCCTTTAAATTGTCACCTGCCACCAACCTACTGCTCCACACCTATTATTATCACATTGTGAGTCTAGTGTGTGCAACGACAGCCTAAGATATGAACTGTGTATTCGCAGGGGGGGAACTTATCTGAACTGATCGAGGATGTGTTCAAGCTCGGACCGCTTTTGTGTGAGCTTTGGCCTTCCCAACTGCGCCTCATGGCCCCTAATGTCCTCAACTCCATCCTCGAGGACATGGCTTCCTGCCAGTATATTCCTCGACGCCACAGGGCAGAGATAATTCAGCTGGTCACGCAGACCTTTGGGTAGGACAGGCTCCCTGTGGACGCTGGAGTAACTGCAGAGAAAGTGTGAGAGAGAGTCTGATGCATTTTCTATTATCTTCTGTAGGAATCCATCTGATTGGTCACCTGAGACCATGGAAGCAATGGCACCTCTCATCCTTTTGGATGACAATGTCATATCTGCTCTGCCCAATAAGGTGTGTCTCTTTTGTCATCTTCTTCACATGTTGTATTTTCATCATGTTGTCAGTATTGCATGTCTGTCTATCCTGGAAGATGGATCTCTCCTCTGTTGCTCGAGGGTCGTACTGTAAAGGACAGAGGATGTCATATCCTGTACGGATTGTAAAGCTCCCTGGGGCAAATTTGTGATACTGGGCTATACAAATAAAATTGACTTGACTTGACATGTCATCTGGACGGTGATGCAGCTCATAATGTTCCACATTTTTATCAATAAATTACTCAAAATGAAGAGGGAGCTCAGCACTACACTGTTATGGTTGCCTTGATTCGTGCATGTGCAGTATTTCTCTTTTTTTTTATCCCTCTCTCTGTCAGCCTTGGATGGAAGACGTTCTCTGTTCCCCGATGTCGTGCATGAATCACACCTCCAACGCCCTGAGAAAGAAATGCTTCTATTCCACCGCCAACACATCAAATGCAAAAGGTAAAAAGAGAGCAGAAAATTGGCGATGCATTGTTCTACTGTGCTTTTCTATTTCTCACCTGTGATACGTCTCTCTCTCTCTCTCTCGTCTTTGATGGTGGTGAAGAACTCACCACGGAGATGATTGAAAAAGTGGGAAAGGACAACGTATACTGGACGGTGGACCAGCTGGCTGGGATGTCAAACAAAACCTTCCTCGCTACTTTAGAAACACTCGGGGCCATCACTGACTACAGTGCAGAACAACTGACCGTGCTCAGTAAAAAAGCAGCTAAGGTACAGTGGAGGCACTGATCCTGGTCATTCTGGGAGTAGAGGACTCCTCTGGTGCAGGGAAGGGAGAAAGTCAATTTGTATTTTTCTCTTGTTCTAACATTTCTGGGTTTTTTTATTCTTTGGGTTTCAGTATGGGGATTGACAGTGAGTTCACCACAATAAGGGACTATTGTGGAGGGCGGCTGAACCTTCACTTTTTAACAAAATGTTCAATGGATCCTCCCCTTGAAAAGCTCTCTCACACCCTCCCTTATAATATCTCAAAATAATATAACAGTGTTTAAGCATAAAAACTGAAAATGCATAAAGAATTAAAAATGATGTACCACTTAAAGGGACTGTTTGTAACTTTCAGAATTGCTTATTAACAGCGACACCTGTGGCCGTGAAATCAACGAAAGTCAGCGTTGAGCTCGCGCTTGCTCGCTCTAAATATGAACGAGCATCACTCAAAACAGTGATGAGACACACGTCAGCTAAAACCACAATATCACTCTATATTTCAGCTGCTTGGCAGTAATGTTAGCTGACCAGACGAAGGTCTCTCCATGAACATGATTTAGATCTGATCTTAGTGTTGGCTTTTCCTGCCTCAGTGCAGGCTGATGCAGCGGGGCTCTGCAGCGTGTCTCCCTTCTCTCTCCTCCCGCAGCCGGAGGGAACAGGGAGACACCGGCACCCGGTTGGTAACGAGACGATAACGTTACTCGCTGAAGAGCTGCGTCACTTCACAAGACACGGGAAACCTCTGTTGGTCTGGAGGAGCTGCAGCAGTTATTTCTGCACAAACGTCCACTGTACATTCACTAGATATTCTCAGAGCTAAACTAACTCTTCTGCAATGTGGAGTGAGCACACGTTCACGTCTAGAGGTGGAGCGAGCTGAGCGAGAACGCGCGCGCTGTCTGAGTGAAGGCAGGCAGGCAGAGGAGGAGAGGCAGCGGCCGCACGCGAACGCGCATATGTGGCGACCCGCTACATTTATACGCTTAAAAAGTTACAAACAGTCCCTTTAAAACATAACAAATCCACCAAATTTCACACCAGAAATGTTTGGCAAACATAGAAAAGTGCGTCCCAAACATTCACTCTGCTTTTGAACCAAGAGGCACTAGCTGAACAGTTCAGTTTAGTTTACCACTAAGTAACTCAGTGAACCAGGCACATGCGGCAACTCTGTGCAGCTCAAGGGGCAACTGAAAAACATTGTAAATCTGGTGTTAGAAAGATTTAGAGTCCCTCGTGCTCTAACAAAACTTTCAGACTACCCTCTCCCCCCTAATAATCTTAGCACAGTCCCTAAGTAGCAAACAGGATTCTGATGACTAACTAATATTAAAATCCAATTTCAAAACTAATTCAAATTGGTAGTCAAGAACTTTTTAATGCTGTAATTGCATAGTAATCCAACATTTTGTGTTCATCAAAGTCATTTTTCTGAGTAAAAGTCTGATTCATTTGAGTGTTTTTTTGTGTTTCTGCAGAACTTGGGCCCAATGTCAGAGATGAATGAGAGTGTGGTGATGCAGATGGGCTGTATAACTCGGGGCTTCTCCAACGCAAACCTGGAGAAACTCCCCTTCGCACTTGAGTCTTTGGAGAAAATTGCTAACTGTGGCTGGAATGAGTCACAGGTGACATATGAAAGCAGCATCATAGGCTCATGACTACTACTCACATACTGATTATCATGGCGTTCACTAATCAAGACATCCTGTCTCAATAGATGGTGCAGGTGTGGAAGGCCGTCGCTAAATATAACAACCTGACAGCGCAGAAGCTGGGAGCTGCAGAGATGGTAGCACTGAGCCAGTTCATCTGTGGCCTAAACTCCAGCCAGATCAAACAGCTCGACTTGGATGCCTTCAAGTTTGTGCACCATATTATACAAAATCTGTTTTTGTCTCATGCAGCTTAAAGTATTCACTTAACCTCAACTATTTATGCAAGAGTTTTGATGCCTTTTCCCTCTATTTTTAATCTCAATGTCCTATTTATAGAGTAATACTAACAAATAATTCTGTATTTATTTATTTAAAAAGGATCCCCATTGGCTGATACCGATGGCATCAGCTAGTCTTCCTTGGGTCCGATGCTTAAATAGTTTTGTAGCAAATCTGATTTCACAATCGAGTGAGATGTCTGTCAAGCTTTTTGTTAAGTGTGAAGCAAATCTAGCAGCCACTTGCATATTTTACCAGCATTTGGCTGGTGGCTGGTGCTAATTTCCAACCCTGTATGCCAGCATCTTCACTCTAGCTTTAAAACTGAGCCCGTTACAAGGTAAAAATCGCAAGTTGCATTAATGCGTTAAAGAAATTAGTGGCGTTAAAACAAATTTGCGTTATTGTTATTATCGCGTTAACTTTGACAGCCCTAGTTATAATGTTTGTGTCGTAGGAATGCTGTGGGCTCAATGAATGGTGTTCAATGCCCCTCCAAGCTGAAACCTCTTGCTGTGTCTGCATTTGGAAATCCCAAGACCTGGACTGAAGCACAAGTGTCTGAGCTGGGCTGCATCGTTGGTTAGATAATCACTTCTACTCTGTGTTCTCTGCAAACCAAACCCCATCGTACTGTTCGTCAGAAGCACCGTCCTGTGCTCAGGAGCTTGTTACAAAATACTGAACAGCTGTTTCTGTCTCCCTCAGCTGGGTTGAATTCAACCGAGTTGGCTTCTTTAGACCCGCCTGTCTTCTCATTTTTGAACAAGTCCTGCATCCCGCACATACAACACATTGCTGTAAGTAACTTTCTTTAATCTTTGTTCTTACCTTCCATCGTCTTTCAGTTGGGAACCAAATCCAGTAATTAAGTACATTTACGTAAGCATTTAACTTGAGTATTCCCATTGTACGCAACTTTATACTTCTACTCCACAACAATTCAAATGGAAATATTGTACCTTTTACTCTAGCACAGTGCATTTATCTCAAAGCTTTGACATTTTAATGACATACTATACTATGATCTTTTTATGGCATACTATACAATGATTTTTTTTTTTTACATTTTAATGACATACTATGGTATGACATTTATGACTTATTTTGAAGGAATACTAAACTGACTTGACATTTTAACCACATACTATACTATGAACTTTATATGACATTTTAATGACATACTATATTATGAATTTTTTTTAATTTTTTTAATCATACTATACATGAATTTCTGACTTTTTTCGACATAATAAATTATGAATTTATTTTTTTTGACACTCTATACAATGACTTTTTTTCGACATATTGTACTATGACTTTATTTTACATTCTCTGATTTTTTATGACTTTTTCGACATACTGTACTATGCCTTTATTATTCACTTTTTTAAGATACTATACTATGACTTTTTAACATTATTATGACATAATATATTATGACTTTCTTGACCTTCTATACTATGACTTTATATGACAATTTGTTTATAACATACTACTATGAGCCTTTATGACATTTTAATGACATACTATACTATGACTTTTTTTGAATTTTTTTAATCATACTATACATGAATTTCTATGACTTTTTTCGACATAATAAATTCTGATTTTTTTTTTGACACTCTATACAATGACTTTTTTTCTACATACTATAGTATGACTTTTTTTCGACATAATATACTATAACTTTTTTTGAACTCTTTTTTTTCGACATACTGTACTACGCCTTTATTTACTTTTTTTAAGACACTTTACTATGACTTTTTAACATTATTGTGACATAATATATTATGACTTTCTTGACCTTCTATACTATGACTTTATATGACAATTTTTTATAACATACTACTATGAGCCTTTATGACATTTTAATGACATACTACACTATGACTTATTTTGACATAGGTTGTTAGGTTTTTTATATATTATCTTTCATACAAAATATATGATCAGCAACGCATCTTGTTTCAAGATTGTTCTAAAATCAAGTTTATTTATAATTTTAGTGATGAAACCTACTTAATTCTTTCTTGTTTCAAGATGTTTGGAGAACTTTTTTTTTTCCAAGTGGATTTCAATTAAAAACGGATTGAAATAATCTTACAGGAGTAGCTGGTTAGTGCCACCAGTTTAACAGTAAAAATCAGCTCCATCTTGACCAATCGCAACAAAAATTGTCCTCACATACAGTGTTACATACATTTGGCATAACGAGTACTTTTACATTTGTTAGTTTGATTAAAATTGATTGCGCTTTTACTTAAGTAACACTTTGAATGCAGGACTTTTACTTGTAATGGAATATTCATACATTGTATTACTTGAGGGATTGTCTCCATATTGTGCCTCAGTACTGCGCTCTCTGGTACTGTTTCTGTTCTTGTTTATTTGTTGTGTCTATTGCTGCGAGCATTGAGAGCAATACAAAAAAACAAAGTCAAATTCCTTGTATGTGTATATTATTGTATGTGTATGCCAATTAAAGTGATTCTGTTTTCCCTCCAGGCACTCTCTGTCGATCAGCTGTTGGCTCTTGGACCAGACAGCGCTGACATGGTAACCAGTGAACAGAAAGCTGACATGACAGACGAGCAGCAGGCCGCTCTTGAAACGGCCGCGACCGGGTCAAATGATGCAAGGGCCGTGACCGGGCCGACTGATGAAACACCTCCTCAGTCAGGTAAGAAAATATATACTTGTACATACATGGACACTGCTGTAAATTCACATATTGGTAGAAAATAGTTTATGTAGGACCCCATCACTCATAGTAAGAAAATAATGAAGACAAGAGGTTTTCATAGACCTTAAAGGCTCAGTGAGGAAACCTTTGCATTCAGTCTTCATATTACTGTCGTTCAGGAGCTCCGTCGCTGAGTGTCGAAGGAGTCGCAGCCTTCATGAAGCCCCTCCTGTTTCTCCTCATGGGGTTCCTGCTGCTGTGAGAACAGACACCACATCCAACTGCAAAACCAGCAGGAGCTTTAAGATCATCATTATCTTACACTCATGACATGTAATTCTTCCAAGTTTATATTATTTGTGACATATTTCTCATAGATAGTCTGAATCTGAGCTGATTTGTGTGTGAGTGTAGATGTTCTAAACATTAACAACATAATCAAATTACCTGTTAAAGGGACTGTTTGTAACTTTTTAAGCGTATAAATGTAGCGGGTCGGCACACATGCACGCTCGCGTGTGGCCGGAGCCTCGTCTCCGCTGCCTGCTCTCCTTCACTCAGACAGCGCTCACTCCACACTGCAGAAGAGTTAGTTTAGCTCTGAGAATATCTAGTGAATGCACAGGGGACGTTTGTGCAGAAATAAATGCTGCAGCTCCTCCAGACCAACAGAGGTTTCCCGTGTCTTGTGAAGTGACGGAGCTCCTCAGAGAGTTACGTTATCGTCTCGTTACCGACCGGGTGCCGGTGTCTCCCTGTTCCCTCCGGCTGCAGGAGGAGAGAGAAGGGAGACACGCTGGAGAGCCCCGCTGCATCAGCCTGCACTGAGGCAGGAAAAGCCAACACTAAGATCAGATCGAAATCATGTTCATGGAGAGACCTTGGTCTGGTCAGCTAACATTACTGCCAAGCAGCTGAAATATAGAGTGATATTGTGCTTTTAGCTGACGTGTGTCGCCTCACTGTTTTGAGCGACGCTCGTTCAGGTATATTTAGAGCGAGCGAGCTCAACGCTGACTTTCGTTGATTTCACGGCCACAGGTGTCGTTGTTAACAAGCATTTCTGAAAGTTATAAATAGTCCCTTTAAGCTGTGTAAGGAATCCTTATTATTGCTTTTAAATATTCTGTCTCTATATATTTATAAAAAAGTATATTTTAATAGAATGAAGAGGAATATTTAATGTTTGTCACTCTGATGTCTTCTAAGTGGGATGGCTTTATTTGATACTGTATTGGCAACAACTGAAAATGACAAGTGATAAAACTCATTAAAGAATATTAATATACGTACTCAGTTACTGTTGAAATGGTATTTGAAGGGCAAAAACAAATGAGTTAAAAGAAGATAATGTGCCAGTTTTCATTATTCTTTATTAACTTTTGGTTAGAAATTGTCTTGTCAATGCAAAAAACAGAAAAAGTTAAATAGAACAATGTGTGTTAAAGCATTGGATAATCTCCTGAGAAAGTAAACATAAGCACAAACAGGTCACTGATGACTACAGCACATTAAAGGGATAGTTCTTAAAAAAAAACAACTAAAACTCAGTGATGCAGATCCATAGGTATTAGCTCAGTCTATGGATCTTGTGGTCGGAGATATTTCAGCCAGACGTGAACAGCAAAAGAAAACAAAAAGTTGCAACTAAGCAAAGACACTAAAGCAAAACGCATCACTCTAAATCTTTCAAGCACCCACGACAGAATACAGTATCTCTAACAAACTTTCAACACGTTTCTCCTCTCAGGCCTCATAATATCCAGCCATGACTTGTCAGTTTCATGCCCTTCTATGTTGATGTGGATACTAAGTTGAAACCTGCCCATCAAAAACACGACGCTGCCAACCGTCACTGAGCCATGGTGGAACATCTGACTATGTTCATCTGGTTTGTTTTAGCGGTGCTGAAGAGTAAAGACAAATTCACAATACAAGGTTCAACATGTTCTTATCAATAGTGAAGCATAAGGAATAGACGCAATCTCATAAAACAATATTTGGATAAACGCACCCCAAAAGCCAAAATAGATAATTTTACTTCCATCTCTTGTTCACCGAGAAGGAATGAATCATTTAATCGAATGTAAATAAAGGTATTAAACATTCAGTTTAACCTCATTAACTACCGATTAAGTACACTTCAGATTATTGCCAACCATTTCCTAAAGCAACATTTTTTAAATTGTATACCTTCTTGGTGGTCTTCATTCATTTCAGTACAATATTAATATACTGTAAACATAATGGGACTTCAAACTCGCTGAGACAGGTTATTAATACCTATAAATATTTATAGGACAGATTTACATTTTTTCAATTGTCTTGGAACAATATACCACGTAGGGCATTGAAAGAGTTATTGGTCGCTGTAATTATTCCTCCTGTCCATACTGGAAGACATTCCTTCTCAATATGATGTACGATAGGGGACAAAATCCACAGTCCTCATTCTGTGCAAAAATATATTCCAAACTTTAAGTTTCAGCAGTTTGAGTTAGATAAACGGAGTAGGTTTGCCTTTTTAGTACCAAATTTCCTCTGTGTGTTAATGTCCCGCTATTGCAGCTTAGCAAAAAAAACACTACATGAAACCGTAAAGAGGAAATGTGATGGGTTACCTATTTAAAGCATCCATCCATTATCTGAAACCGCTTATCCTATTCAAGGTCGCGGGGGAGGCTGGAGCCGATCCCAGCTGACATTGGGCGAAGGCCGGGTACACCCTGGACAGGTCACCAGACTATCATAGGGCTGACACTTAAGAGACAGACAACCATTCACACCTACGGGCAAATTTAGAGTCAACAATTAACCTGCATGTCTTTGGACTCTGGGAGGAACCCGGAGAGAACCCACGCTAACCAGGGAGAACATGTAAACTCCACACAGAAGGGCCACAAGCCGGGTCTGAACCTGCAACCCTCTTGCTGTGAGGCGAGGGTGCCAACTGTCAAATCTCTGTAAATTAGTTTCCATATACACACTAAAATGTACAGAAGTTAACGGCTGCATTTAGAGGTGGGAATCGATCTCAAATATTATTGTAGGTTTTTGAAAATGGCTGGCAATAAGAAAGTATACACATTTAAGGTAGGGTTGGTGAAGATTTTAGAAAATGTTTTTGTTATATTAGTTGAAATTCTCATTACATCCTGACAGCAATCAATAAATACAAATCTGCTATTTATAGCTGTTGCAGGACTGTAATAAAACCGTCCTATCATCTCTTTCGGCCGAAATGTAATGATTTGACAGGCTGCCTGCCTTTTTTTTTTGCGTCTTCCACAAGCTGCCGGCTTGACAGCAGTGAGTAGTAACAAAAGCCATGTTCATGTTTATGTTTGAAATGATAATTTTGGGAAAGGAGCTTTGGAGGGAAGCGACACTGTCAGTGTTGCCGACTTGGCACAATGCTTCGCTAGAATTAGGGACTTTTGGAGCTAGTAAGCAGCTAGTGTTGATAGCTACTTTCATTGGAAAAGAGTTGGCATCACTGGGCTCGGTTTCTCGGTTGGATCATTTTTAAAAAATCAAGTGTGCTCTTGCTAGTTTCTCAACGACCCTGTCTGTAATAGTAGCAGAGTTAACATATTCTAAACCGTTGTGATGATTATCTAAAAAATATGTAAGAAAAAAAAAAGTACTTTACAGAAAAACACCTGGGTTGCCGTTCCAGCGTCTCCTCAGTAGGATGAAAATATTGAAGTCAAAACAGACACATTCCATTGCGGTCCATCAAACATTCAATGAAATAGCCGTCATAATCACAGTAGGATCACAGTTCTCTACAGGCACATTATTATGCGAACGTGGTCACAGCAGTGAACTAGTCAGACTAACTGTTCACCGACGAGGAAGTAGCGCTATCTCGTTAGTATCATTACTGACCACAGAAATACAGCATTAGATCCTGAGTATCAAGTAAAAGGTTAATCTTATCTCCGCCAGTGAAAACACATTTGATTGTATTACAATCTATTCACATACAAACTCCCTTCTACCACTGTTCTTTGGTTAAATTAGTGCAAAGGTGTGCCAACACACACTTTGATAAGTTGACAGTAAATAAGGCACTTGCAAATAATCGCTTACCCGACGTATTTGGCGTCTTAGGGAGTTTTTCCAGCGTTCCGTGCGCTGATAAAAGCCATACCGTGAGTTCTGAAGTGCGTAGTCAGATCATTTGCCTTTTCAAATTGTTTGCCGCACACCCTACAAGCCAGTGTGCCGTCCTCTTCCTTCCCCTGAGAGGAGGGCGATGCTGGTGCAGAACCGTCCAGAGAGCTCTTATCATCATGGCTCCTGCTGTTACCAGGGGAAGGTGCTGCGTGCATGCTGAGGGATTGCTGGTTATCAGATGCGTCTCTCACTTTGTGGGTGATGAAACGGTGGCGTGACAGGGAAGAGATGGATGTGAAGCAGGCACCGCACTGTAGACACTGCTGACCGCCGCCGCTGCCCTCCGTCGCTCCTCGCCGGTGCTGGCTGATATGCTCCAGGAACGACGCATGGTCCTCTGTGGTGAAGCCACAGGGGGCGCAGCGGAACCCAGACTCAGGAAGGGAGAATAGGACAGAGGAGGAGGATCGCAGCTTCTTCACTGGACTCACTCCATCTGTGGACTCTTCGTCCTGCTCCATCCTCACAATAGCTCCTCTCCGTCTCCGGCTAGCCCCTGAACTGCCGTCCTGTTCTGAAGAACTGTCGGCCTCATCTGCGCCTCCCTGTGACGAGAGGATATCAAGGAAACTGCAGTTAACATCGTCTCAGTAAAAAGTGTTTGACTTCTTGAAAGAAGAAGAGTGACTTACCGTGTTCTGGCTCACTGGGTCATTGCTGTGTCTTTGTTGAACATGCCTCTCCAACATCGCTCTGCTGCTGAATGTTTTCTTATCCTCACTACAGAACCTACACACACACACACATCAATTATATTCATTAATGTACTCTGTGATGATTTAGTGACTGCAGTGAAGGTTTGAGTAGGCATCATATTGTAACATCACTTATTTCAGGAATCAGTTACACCTGAAGTAAGGCTAAGCCGAATGCTTCAAAACTTCGACCGTTGCCATGGTAATCAACTTCGACCGTTGCCATGGTAATCAACGTCAAAATGTCATAGCATAGTATGCATTAAAAATGTCATAGTAAAGTATGTCATAAAAATGTCATGAAAATGCCATAGTATAGTATGTCATGAAAAAAACAATCGTATAGTATGTCATGAAAAAAACAATCGTATAGTATGTCATAAAAGTAAAAAAAACTCATAGTATAGTGTCGAAAGAAGTCAAAATATAGTATGTCGAAAAAACTCGAAAAAACTCATAGTATTGCATGTCGGAAAAAAAGTCACAGTATAGTATGTCGAGAAAAGTAAAAAAAGTCAGTATGTATGTTGGATAAAAGGTCAAAAAGTCAAAGTACAGCATGTCGAAAAAAAGTAAAGAAACTCATAGTATGTCGAAAAAAAGGTCCAAAAAGTCCTTGTATAGTATGTAAAAAAAAATCCTAATATAAAATGTTGACATTTTTTTTAAGAAGTCAGTGTAGTGTCGACAGAAGTCATAATATAGTTTTGTCAAAAATACTCGAAAAAAGTCATAGTATAGTATGTCAAGAAAAGTAAAAAAAAGTCAGTATGTATGTTGGATAAAAAGGTCAGAAAGTCAAAGTACAGCGTGTTGAAAAAAAGTCAAAAATTCATAGAATAGTATGTCAAAAACAAAGTCAAAAAAGTCAAAGTATATTATGTTGAAAAAAAGTCAGTATGTATGCCAGAAGTCAGTATGCATGTCAAAAAACATAGTATAGTAGTCATAGTAAAGGATGTTGAAAAAAGGTAAAAGAAAAAAAAGAAAGAAAAAAAAGTCACATATAGTATGTTGAAAAAAGTCATCATATAGAATGTCGAAAAAGTCATAGTATATTAATTTAAAAAAAAGTCATAATATAGTACGTCGAAAAAGTCGTAGAAAAGTATAATGAAAAAAAATGGAAAAAAAGTCCTAGTATAGTATGTCGAAAAAAATCAGTGAGGTCGCTACCTGACGGCTTACAATAGAAATTCTTTTGATGATAGTTTAAACTTTTGAACAAAGTGCAGCAAAGTCAACTCGTGTGTCAATAATCAGGATAGGAAATGAAGAATGTGAGATACTCACTGGCAGCGAAAGCTACGATTCGTGACTTTGTGTTTGTCTCTGATGTGACGTCTCAGGCTGGACGTGGTGGTGAAGGAGCTCTCACACTTATTACAAGGAAACTTCTTCAGTTTCTACACAACGCAAACACAAAAACAGTTGGTTACATCTCTTCATTTACAGCTGTATCTAAAAACTAAATTAATTAGTCAAATTATACATCCTAGACAGCAGGGGGGGGGGGTATGGTAGACTTCCAGACCTTGCTATGTTGTTCAGCCATGTGGGTAATGTAGTCTTCCCGGTCTGTGTAGCGTGCGTGGCAGGGCGCACATTTCCACCCCGACGGGGTCTTCGTCCTCTGCGTCTTTACTTTCTCTTCATCCATCGATTCCTCTCCATCTGAGCTCTCCAACTTCACTGAAGGCCGCGAACGAGAGGAAGCAGGTGGAGGTGAAGGCAACTCTTGTTTTATCGTGGGAGTCTTGTGGGTCTGAGTAACAGGAAAAAAAACAGAGTGTTATAAGGCTGTCTTAACACTAACTGAACTGAACTACAGTATATTAGACACTATACAGTATACGCATGCATGTACCTTGAAATGGTCCAGAAGGGAATTCCTCTGAGAAAACAACTTGGTGCACTCGGGGCATTTAAACACATGCACCTTCTGATTTGTTAAATGACTGTCAAAGTGGACGTACAGCAGGGACTTGTTTGTAAAAACTGTGTCACACATGACACATTTATAAATTGACCTGTAAAAGGATAAAAAAAAAAAATCAATCAATTAATTGAAAGGAAAACATTTTTTCTAATGAGAAAAAGCACATTTGTGTGTGTGTGTGTGTGTGTGTGTGTAATATATATACATGGTCTGTCCTTCAGTGAGCGTTGGATGTTGGGCACTGATGTGATTCTGTATGCTGGGAGCAGACTTGAAAGCCATGGGACAGCTGGGGCATTTGTGGAACATATCACAATGAGCCTGTTGGATGTGAGACTTCACGGAGTTAAGCCCTCCAAACACCACCAGGCAACTGGAACATCTGCGGAGAGAGAGAACAAATTGTTATGGCAGAGAAAAGAGGGAAACATGGGGCATATAAATAGAATTCGCGTGGGTATAACAACGACATCACACCTGTATCCAATGCGACGTGAAAAGTGTAAACAGGTCTCGTCGAGGTGCGTTTGAAATAGCGGCTGCTTGGCCGAGCCCCCGCACTCTGGGCAGACGTGTGGTGGGCAGCCTTGGTGGATGCGTTGATGAGCTGCTGCGCTGCAGCTGTTGGGCAGCAGCATGGGAGGAGAACACTCTGTGCACGACTGGAGAACAACAGAAGGAGAAAGGAATTAAGTTCAAATTCATTTTTATATAATTGAAAAAACAAATTAAACTTATTTTCCTCACACTCAAAAGACAAACCGAGATAAACTTCCCACTCGTTCCTGATTGATGCACCTTTTGTGGTTTGGAGGGGTCTCAATATTGTGTTTGTTGTGGAGTGAGTGATATGCTGCTGTACTGACTATCAGTGTGTATTACGGAGTGTGTGTAAAGGGAGATTTGTCAAGTATTTAATACTCTTATCAACATGGGAGTGGGCAAATATGCTTGCTTTATGCGAATGTATGTATATATTTATTATTGGAAATCAATTCACAACACAAAACAATGATAAATATCATCCAGAAACCCTCACAGGTACTGCATTTAGCATAAAAGATATGCTCAAATCATAACATGGCAAACTGCAGCCCAACAGGCAACAACAGCTGTCAGTGTGTCAGTGTGCTGACTTGACTATGACTTGCCCCAAACTGCATGTGATTATCATAAAGTGGGCATGTCTGTAAAGGGGAGACTCGTGGTTACCCATAGAACACATTTTCATTCACATATCTTGAGGTCAGAGGTCAAGGGACCCCTTTGGAAAATGCCATGACAGTTTTTCCTCAACAAAATGTAACGTAAGTTTGTTTTGTTTTGGTGTTTAGCAATATGTCAATTGTCACTTTTTATAATGTCTTTAAATAAAGGGAATGTATATCTTTTCACTTTCTATAAATGCTCTGATGACATAATTGTATGTTCATGTAAAACCCAATAAACCAAGTTTGAAAAAAAATAAAGACTCACAGATGTTTGTGCTGGTTTGATTTCTTGGAAATGCTCTGCCATCTCTTCTTTGCTGCGAAACTGAGCCGGACACTCAGGACATTTACTACCGACGTGCTGCACTGCCTCTGCGTTCTTCTTAGATACTGATTGATTAGGCTGGGGTGTTGGGTTTGGGGTGGCCTGGCCTGAAAGGGATGATGATGATCCTGAACAGAATGACAAAAAAGGATGGAGAGAGCACGCCTGAGGAATCAATGAGGAATATACAAAGAGAAACATAATCGCACACAGGATTCACATCCAAAAGAAGAACGGTGCTGAGGCAGAACAGTGTTAACCAACCAGTTGCCATGGGTTCCTGATGGCCAATCATCTGCTCCACAGGTACAGGTTTCATGACCAGGTGTGAACACTGCATGATCAGGCCTCTCTCCTTGTGCTCTCTGGCGTGTAAAAGCAGGCTGCACTTGTTGTAGAAGGCTAACCGCTTGGCGCAGTGATTGCAGGTCACCTCAATCCTCAGCGAGCGCCGATCGTAGTGCCGCGCCAAGCTCTGCTTCAGGGCAAAGGCATCACCGCACTCCAAACAGCGGTAACCCTGCACGGGATCAGACATTCATCTTCTTAGATATTGACATTTAATATGAAACAGAGCTATGTAAAACAATGCTGTGAGCTTGTCATGAAATTATGATTAATAAAAACCAATTCAGGTTAGTTCTGTTAGAGGAAGTCAGCCTGCCAGGAACATTATATGTTACAATGAAAAACCTATGACACTGTTCACAAAGCAATATCAGGTGAGTTAATGATAATCTGTTATGGGTTTGTGGCAGGGGTTCCTAGACCCCCTTTACACCTGGCATTAAAATGTGTCTTGCATCCAGATTATATCTAGATATGATTTAACCTGATTACATTTACACCAGGTATTAATATGTGTCTCCAGTGTCCACATTGAGATTTGATTGAGATCCGATCGCTCTGCCTGAGAGGGCTGAGAGGAAGACTGCATTACACACAGGTTTGCAGCCGGGCACTGCCAGAGAGGCGGTGTGTAATGCGTGGACACATCAGCCTCAAAACACCGCTGCGTTTACACTCGCAGACACAGAGGGATGAGGAGATGAGGAGATGAGGCGATGAGCACAGACAGAGAAGTGGTGGTGATCTCTCTGGTCACGGTGTTCCAGTGACTGGAGGAGCACGATTCCCCCCTCTCACACACATACTGATAGTGCCAAAGCTTCGAATATTCGCCGTTGATTAGCCTACTACCGAAGCTGTAGAGCCCAAAAAATTTTACTCAGGACAGCCCTAGCATCACTCATTTCCGCCCACGTAGTTGTCATATGTAGATTCAAAACACAATTTCATTTACACTTGTGTTCAGTGTGGTGACAATGTGTCCCTGTCAATCTCTGGAAGTGGTTTGGCCGATCAGAGCACGACAATCTGTCCTCAATGCATTTTGGGTGCATTTACACCTGTATTTTCATGTGGTCACGCACTATCCGATTGCAATCTGATCATCCAAAACTAATTTTAATGCCAGGTGTAAAGGGAGTCCGAGTTGCAGTTTAAACTGCAGATTTTTGTCCCTTAAAATGTCAGAAAATCGTGGAAACATTCAGTTAACTATCATATATAATTGACTATTTGTTTCAGTACTGTACACTATGACCTCTTACCTGTGCAGGAAGAGGAAGACCCCACTCTGCAGGAAGAGGTGAGCTCAGATCTGGTTTATAAATGGGCAGCAGGTTCTTATTGTTGAGGATCTTGTTGAAAGCTTCAACCAGGTTGGTCTGAGTCTTGGATATGATTGCCCCGGTGCTGTTAACTATGGAAGCTGGTCTGCTGCTACTTTGAGGCGTAAGCAGAGGTGAGGGTGTGGAAAGTGTCACCCCACTGTTCAGAGTTTTCTGACCCAGGCTGCGAGGGTTGACTCTGGGAGCGGAGATGGAGGGTAGTGCTGCAGTTTTGGTGATGCTCACAGCTGTGGGGGAAACTTTAGGCTTGGTGTCCTCTGTGGTTTTGTCTTTGGCCGTACTGGCACCTTCCAGCGTTGCAGTACAGGCGTCCTGGAGCATCGCCATGGCAGGCATCGGAGATTGCTGTGATAACTCCTTCTTGGATCTTGTGTTGTGAAGTTCTGGTGAAGGTTTTATTTTATTCACACCCTTGGTAGTGGCTCTTCCACTTCTTTTAGGGGCAGCACCAGTCACAGTCCTTTTGATGCTGCCTTTGGGCATTTTAATTTTCACTTTGAGGGGACGCAACGGAGATGAAACTGTCTTGGCAGCACTAGCAGACACAGGACCCTCAGTGTCAGCACCACGGCTCTCCTCGTTTAAATTTTCTCCATCTCCAGCCGCCTTTTCCCTCCGCTCCTCAGTGTCACCTGGCCTGTCCTCTTCTTTGGGCTCCCTTTCCATGAGCTCCTCTTGGCGACGGAAGGCCTTGTGGTTCGCTGCTGTTTGGACCGTATCGGGGCTGCTGCTTCTCTTGGGAACTACAAGACCTGTCTCACTGGGCGGTGGGCTCTCAGGCGAGTCCCTCTCATCAATCACATGCTCTGGGTATTTCTCCTCTTGGACTGATGCAGAGCCCGTGCTGAGAGAGGGGAGGCAGGCCTGGGGGCTCAGTGAAGGAGGAGGAGCTGTGGAAGGAGAACTGGGGGTGGTAGGTCGCTCCTCCTCCTTAAGTTGTGGTTTAGGTTTTGCAGGTGCCAGAGAAGGCAGACGAGGAGGATGAGAAACAAGACAGGAAGTTGTTTCAGGAGACCCAAACAGCTCAGACCGTAGTTTTGCTCTGTGTTTAAATTTGGGAGGGGAGGACATTACAGATTCTGGGCTCTCTTGGATCACCAGCGGGCTTCCTAAGTCTGGCTCTGAGTCTTCTTCATCCGAGTGCATAACATGCTTAAATCCAGCCCCGTTTTGTGGTAAAGGGGAGGTTGACGGACTTCTGAGGAGACAAGTTTCCTCCTTCTGAGGGGAGCGAGGGCTGATCGAGTGTGGCGAGGGAGGAGTTAAGGAGTTGGGACCAGCACTAGTCGAAGATTGGAGGTAGAGGTGGGGCTTCAAACTGTTCATGACATCAGTCGTGCGCTGGACCGATCCAACCTCAGCTCCTTCATCGCTTTCACCCTCATTAGCGTTAAGTGTGGACCTCAATGGTGAACGAGGGTGCCATGGCTCTGGGCTGGACTGTCCCTGATCCATGGGGACAGATCCCTCAAAGCCATTGGCAATCTTGGGCTCCACAGGGGCATCAGCGGGTATTTTGGGACCAATTTGTGAGGTAAGCTCCCCCAGCTTGACTTGAACCTGAGAGTTTAAGCCACTGCTTGAGGGTTTGTCTGTTTTATCCCCGACAGACTTCTCCTCCTCTTCAAAAGACTCGGACCGTACGGTGTTCTTCACAATGACACTGACCACAGGAGGTGACCCACTCTCTCTCTCAGCTGCATCCCGTTCCTCCTCTGGACTTGACTGAATGGCTTCTTTGGCATCAATGTCAGGAATGTCAAAAGCTGCCAGCAAATCATCAAAGTCTGGGGTCTTCATGTCCCCCATTGCCAGGACAAGGCTCGAAACCTGTCGGGGCAAGGAACAGACCAACACACACAACGTTAATTTAATCACGATATGTTCACACAGCTAAACTACAACAGTTAAACGTCTGTATCTGATTGAAGGCAAGGCAGCTTTATTTGTAAAGCACATTTCAGCAACAGGGCAATTCAAAGTGCTTTACACAAGCATTCAACAACATTGTGACAGTGCAAAAGAACATTAAGACATAAAACAGTTATAAAAACATAAAAACATTAAAGATTAGAAAATAAAAACAAGCTAAAAATAAAAGCTAAGATAGAAGCTAAAATAGAGTAACACACAAGAGTAAAAGCTCTAGTGCAGTATAAGATCATTATCTGGTTTAATTAAAAGGCAGCAGCAAACAGGAACGTTTTAAGCTTTGATTTAAAAGAACTAAGAGTTAGAGTTGGTCCTTCGGGTTTCTGGGAGCTTGTTCCAGATATTTGGTGCATAAAAACTGAACGCTGCTTCTGCATGTTTAGTTGTGACTCTGGGGACACTAAGCAGACCTGATCCAGATGACCTGAGAGGTCTGGATGGTTCATAACATAGCAGAAGATCAGAAATGTATTTTGGCCCCTAAACCATTTAGTGCTTTGTAAATATGTGACAGCTGGTATCACAAAGAGGGTCGAGAGTTGTTGGAGTAGGAAAAATATGGTTTATGGACAATTGTTGTCATTTTTAACCTGGTTTATATGATGTGCTGCTGTGCAAAAACATATTAAAAAATCTGTTTGTGTAGGAACTTTTCTTGCAGAATATTCAGATTAAGAATAATAATAATAATAATCTGCATTTGTGTTCCTGCAAAAAATCATATTGTATGAGAGCAGAGTTTGTCAGCAAGTAAGTACTTAAGAGTGTACAGAGATTAGATTGCCCAAGCCAGTGGTGGAGATAACTACCGGTAAGTACATTTACATTTTTTAGTGCTGTACTTAAGTGGAAATTTGAGGTACTTGTTGTACTTTACCTGATTATTTCCATTTTCTACTCCACTACATCTCAGAAGCAGATAATGTGCTTTTTACTCCACTACATTTGTTTGATAACTTTAGTTTATTACTCTTTACAAAATATAATCAGTAAATATATAATGATATTATTATCAATAAGATTAGCCATCTGCATTATTAAAGTGATTTACACATTATTACATCAATAAGCATAATATATTATATAAAAAAATCAGATTGTATGAGAGCAGAGTTTGTCAGCAAGTAAGTACTTAAGAGTGTACAGAGATCTTTCCAGCCTGATAGAAATATGTGACAGCTGGTATCACAAAGAAGGTCCAGAGTGTTTGTTGTTGTTAATCTGCTCCAGACTTTACTGATGAACAAGATAAACTGGTTTAAAGAAACAAAAACAAGGTTGCATGTCAAACTCAGCTAACTAACTCACGTTGCAACAGGTGGCTCCTGCTGCTAGCAGCTAGCTCAACGTTAGCATGTAGCAGCTAGCTCGCCTCGTTAACCTCAACAAACCAACTTTTACTCACCTAAACTATCATTTAGCTTCATCAGAGCAACACTCAGCTAACGTGGTGCTAGTGTATTATGTTTGTTGCGTGTTGTGTTCGTTATAGTTGAAGCTAAACTTTAGTTCACGCTTGTATTTATTTATTTAACTTGATTTACCTGCTAGTTAGCGAAGTTGGTTCCTGCTTTCCTCTCTGACGCATAAATACCGCGTCATCAAATCGTGCGACAGCGACTTCCCAGCATGCTTCCCTTCCCAGATGCCTCACAAATGTTCACAGATTAAAGGTGTCATGCAAAAAAATCAGATGTAAACATTTAACCTTTTCAAACACGTCGTGCATTTAAATTTTACTTATAAGTACAAAAGTATCAGCATCAAAATATACTTAAAGTAACAAAAGTATCAGCATCAAAATATACTTAAAGTAACAAAAGTAAGAGTACTGATTTCGTAGAATAGCCCTTTTATATAATATATTATGCTTATTGATGTAATAATGTGTACATCACTTTAATAATGCAAAATACCGCGTCATCAAATCGTGCGACAGCGACTTCCCAGCATGCTTCTTCTTCCCAGGTGCCTCACAAATGTTCACAAGTTAAAGGTGTCATGCAAAAAAATCAGATGTAAATATTTTCCTTAACCTTTTCAAACACCTCATGCAAATACAAAAGTATTAGCATTAAAATATACTTAAAGTAACAAAAGTAAGAGTACTCAATTCAGGTTTTATGCACCAAATATTTAGAACAAGCTCCCAGAAACCTGCAGGACCAACTCCAACTTTTTAAAATTTTAATTCCTTCTTTGCTGCTGCCTTTTATTAAACCAGATAATGATCTTATACTGCACTAGAGCTTTTACTCGTGTGTTATATTTCTATTTTAGCTTCTATCCTAGCTTTTATTTTTAGCTTGTTTTTATTTTCTAATCTTTAATGTTTTTATGTTGTTATAACTGTTTTAATTATGTCTTAATGTTCTTTTGCACTTTGTCTTAATGTTCTTGAATGTTTATGTAAAGCACTTTGAATTGCCCTGTTGCTGAAATGTGCTATACAAATAAAGCTGCCTTGCCTTGCCTTACTCATTTTGTAGAATAGCCCCATTTATATAATATATTATGCTTATTGATGTAATAATGTGTAAATCACTTTAATAATGCAGATGGCTAATCTTATTGATAATAATATCATTATATATTTACTGATTATATTTTGTAAAGAGTAATTAAGTAAAGTTATCAAACAAATGTAGTGGAGTAAAAAGCACAATATCTGCTTCTGAGATGTAGTGGAGTAGAAAATGGAAATAATCAGGTAAAGTATAACAAGTATCTCAAATTTCCACTTAAGTACAGTACTAAAAAATGTAAATGTACTTGCTGGTAGTTATCTCCACCACTGGCTTGGGCAATCTAATCTCTGTACACTCTTAAGTACTTACTTGCTGACAAACTCTGCTCTCATACAATATGATTTTTTGCAGTAACACAAATGCAGAATATTATTATTATTATTATTATTCTTTATCTGAATATTCTGCAAGAAAAGTTCCTACATAAAGATTTTCAAAAGGTCTTTGTCAACATGTCTTTATGTGTCTCCCCTAGGCTGTGTTCGCTTATATGTGCCTTGTATTCCTGTTTTGTTCAATAAAATACACCCAGTCGTCATAATAATAATAATAATAATAATAATAATAATAATGTGCCATCTTGCAACTTCAAATGCATGTTTAACTAGGTGCTGGCTGTGTAATACCAGTGATGTTTGTACATTTCAATGCAAAATCCATTGATATTTTGGAAAAGTAGGTGTGTAAAAATTAAACTGTAAACACATTTCAAGCATCAGATGAAGTACCCCGTTGT
This sequence comes from Sebastiscus tertius, assembly GCA_916701665.1. Lineage (NCBI taxonomy): Eukaryota > Metazoa > Chordata > Actinopteri > Perciformes > Sebastidae > Sebastiscus > Sebastiscus tertius. Next base: position 1,751 of record CAKAOH010037590.1, on the reverse strand, counting down.
ATTCTGTAAATTTATTGAGGAAATCTGCCCATGTTACTGAGTAGTTATATTACAAAAGATTCAAAAGTAAGCATATCTGCTTGACACACAAAAAAATGAAAACAGAATAGGCCTTTAACCTAAAGTTGAAAAAAAGTCAAAAGTTGTTTACAGTTTACACACATGACATAAACAAAAGATGAACAAAATGGTTCCTGTATGGAGGAGAGTAATACCGTTACCGTGAATAACACATGCGGTGCAATTCTCAGGTCTTTTTTTTTATTTATCATATATTATGTTCCTTTCTTTTGGTCTTCATTTCTTTTTCTCCTCATCTTTCTTGGTGTCGGGTTTAGAGCCCGTCTGGGAAGCCAGAGAGCCCATGGCGTTACGGATGGCCTCGTTGTTGGGGTCGACTCCAGGAAGGTTTTCCAGGACGCTCTGAAGGAACTCTGGATCCTGCATGACGTCGTAGTCCTCTTCATCCTGGACACAGAAAATGACGTATTGTAATATTTACCACTTTTCAATTTGACGAAAAAGACCAATGACAACTAATAAAGGCGTGTGCTTACCTTAGCCTTACTGGAGTCCGTGTCAGCTCCTGTGTCCATGTCTTCAGCACCAAACTCTGCAACACAAATTGAACAGAAATGTTGTTTGAGTAGGAAAAATATTGTTTATGGACATTTGTGGTCATTTATAACCTGGGTTATATGATGTGTTGCTGTGCAAAAACATAATTGGACACTTTGAACTGCATCTAATATCTAATTATTACCAAAAGTATTGCATAACTAGGTGTGTTATCTTAAGTAACAAGAGCAATACCATGCTTGTACTCTCGTGCTGCATTCAGTGCACATAGAATATTTTGTAAATATGGACCTTAGACTAGAACAAATTGCTCCTGCCAACTGTTTAGTCATTAATCATAAGTTTGTTGATTGCAAGGCTCCAAAGTCTCATAAGAAATTGTATTAGAGTGCCAATACAAACAAACCAATAACAGTAATGTCAACATCTCCAGGTAATCATTATCCAAATTAGCAGTTAGATATATGCACTTCTACAATCAATCATACCTAAAGTGATAAAAGGCAGACATACTCAATATTCTGGAGTTTGTCTGTGGCTCATTTTGGATTCAAGAATACAAATAATACAAGTAAAACACATACAGGACCACCAACCGCGAAAACCGGTTCTTCTGTTTCCTCTAACAGGAACAGGATTTTGTATCGTTGATGTGAGTCATACTGAATCTCTTGTATTTGAGGTTATCAATTCTCCTGGCCAGGGAAATTCAGAAAATTAAAAATCCATGTTTAACCTGCTCCTTCTCCCTGCATGGACATCTGCAGAGCATAGGCGATCTGTTCGTCCTCTGTCATGCGGCTGAAGTCTGGTAGAGCAGGTGTGGATGAGTCTGTAAGTGGAACAGACATCTTCAACAGGGCATCCTCAGACTCTGCAACAGAAAGAGAAAAACGCAGCTCACGTTGAGAGCCATAAACCTTCTATTGAAGGAAGAAGGGCAGAAATTGGCATCTATGACAGCAAATCAAGTTGCTGGACATTTTTTTCTCACCGTCTGCAGCAGGAGAGGCAATGCCAGCGTCAGCAGCTGATGCGACAGCGGCTCTGCGAGCTTCATCCTCCTGTCGTTGTCTCTGCTCCTCCATAGACACCCTCAGAGCCTGGAGAGAAGAGAGGAAGAAAATAATCAAATAAATAAACAGCATGATGCTACAAATGTACAAATGTAT
>CAKAOH010037589.1:50079-88813 GCA_916701665.1 Sebastiscus tertius | reverse complement strand
TCCACATCCCCTATTGCCATACACAGAGAGGGAATTACCTGAAATATGTCTTCACATTCTCTTGCTCAGTGTTTCGCCGTTGAGCCCGCAGCTCTGGTGGATTCATCGTCAGCCGCACAGTCCTAGTGACAGTTTAAAGGCAGGATTGCCATTCTCTTGTCAGACCAGTTCCTGACCCTAAAAGCAAGCTTGTTCGGCAGGCTGGATGCTTCACTGGCTGCTCACTGTTCCCTAGCCCATGATGTCATCCACCCTGCTTCGCTCATTGGCTGAGAGGCTGAATATTAATGCAGGAAGCGAGGTCTGGGGGAGGAGGCAGCCAACGGGCAGACAGAGTTGGTTTTCTGTTTAACAGAACAGACCTGCTGAGTGAGAAGGACAGGAGAGAGGGAGGGACTTTATATCCAGCTCAGAGGAGCTGCTCTTTGGCAAGGCAGTGATGTATCTCTTAATAGTGTAGTAGGAGGCTGATAAAATGTGACGCAACAATTGCAACTTTATCAAGATTAGGCTTTGAGAAGTTGTTTTTTTATGTGCAAAATTTTAACTGACAATGCCTTTAAAGGGCTGTGTTTGATGCACTGGTTCTATAGTCTCACGACGTATAGAAGAATACAGCATGTAAGTAAGTAAATAGTAAAAATATAATAAAATATGTTAATAATTTGCTAAAGTGCTACGTATAAAAAAACAGCACACAGCTAATCACACGCTAAAATCTCTGCATTCTTTTATATTTTTATCGCAAACACCACCCAAACTTTCATATGTATCTACAGTAAATAAAAATACTGAAAAATACAATTTTATTTAGTGGAAAAAAGGGGGAATCTTTCATTTTAAATGATTTAAGTCCTCAAAATAAATAGTGATAATAAATATCTGTTAATTCTGGCAGTACAGTTTTCTTTTTTACAGATAGATGCTGCTGGTATCTACTTCTTAAGATGTTTAAGATTTCACAAACCACAAACAGAGACGTGACTAGTTTATGACAAGTCATGCCCATCACATAAATATTGATATCAAAGAAGGCTTCCTATTGCTATAAGGTAAACTATGACGTATAGGATCATGGTGTTAGTCACTTCTAACAAAGGTATGCATGTTATGTGCACTAGTGCGCATTTCTGGCAAAATCATGTTGATGTGATGTTGTTAATTTACAGTAATGCTACATTTTCGCCCCATTATATATATATATATATATATATATATATGTATTTGTGTACTACATATATGTTTTATTCGCTTGACAAGCAGCGCAAATAAAGTGTCTGATAAAATGCTTAATTGACAGTTTTGTATGGACTCTTTAGCTTTCACACTTTCTTTTTTTAATTTTTATCCGGGCTGGTTTCCATATTTGGAAATGATACAACAATTTAAACCAAGAACGTTATCAAACACCTACAGATTTCTTTTTTCAGTGTATAAGAGTTACTCTGGGTTCATGAGCAGGCGGAGACGACAACCAAAAGACTCACTGCATTTGCCCTAATTTGCCTATGATGTCATCTTTTTCCTCTATCTCACCTGCTATTGGCTGACTGGCACAGCATCTGCTCAGTCTCATGGCTAGTGCTTCAAGCCCAAGGTGGAGGCCTCTATCTGAGGCTCTGTGAATCATGGCTGGTTGTCCTGACAACCCCTGTAATGTCGATTCCTCGTCGGAGAGTAATATGGCTGTTCTGTGACAGTGTTCACTCAGATGGAGAACCTGCTGATAAAGAGAACACAGTGTCCCTTATAATCCTTTACTCACATCTGAAGGATTTTTTTTTTTTTTAAATAAATTGCAATTATATTTTCTGAGAAACCCCAGGAAAAAATTAAAATAATGTGAATTATAGAATACACTTAATGTTGGTAAATGTCTGGAACGTGTTGTTTTTTTTGGGTAACAATCTGATTTAAAACATATTTCAAAATCAGGAATAATCCAATGCAAATCTTTTTTGACACTACAAGTTTTTCTCCAGCTTTGTAGGCACACGAGTGTTGCAATTGCGAGACCTGGTTAAACCCTGCCAACATAGACACGGAAGAGAAATGCAAATGTGAATTTAGTTCAGCAGTGCCACGCAGAGAAGGGGGTTTTGCTCTGACTTCTGACAGCAGACACTAAGGATCACTGTACACAGAGGCAACGAGGCACAGTTGATACAGAAAAGTGTCAAAATGCTCCTAAATCTGAGACAACAGCACTACAAAGCCTTTAAAGCATGAAAACATTTGGATGATATTGGCCTCTTAGATGTTATCAGTTCTATTCAGATATCTTTTTTGTTACTTTTTTCCAATCTAATCCTCCCATCAATTTAAGACAGCAGCAACAACTACTTAATTAATTTTCCATGCTCATGACTTCCGCACATGTGACTGTAATTATGAATAGTCAGCGTCACGGTGGGGCTACCCCAGCAGGCGTTTGGCTGACGGAGGACAGGTCAGCTGTCCATCACAAGCCCAACACATGGACACTCTCAAACATATGACCACTTCAGGGTCACCGTTGACCAAGTCCACAGACCTTTGGATTCAAGAGAAACCCACACAAACACAGAAACATGCAGAATCCTACAAGAGGAGGTGAGGAGACAGGGCTAGGGCTGCACAACGAATATTAATCACAATCACGATTTTAGCTTCCAACAATTAATTGAACATGATCGCTTGGGAAATTGATGTTTAAAATGTGCGTTCTGCTCATAGAAAACTCCACTGCATATCAAATCAAGCGTTTCCTAAACTAACAGCAAGCCACCAGCCGGTGATCGAGATGTTTTGGCTTCACTTTTTGGGTATAGATATTATCTATAAAATCAATGTGTTTATGGTTAAATTGAGAGCATGAAATTGTTTATCTAGCCTCTTAATGTTGCTAATTTTGCTCTAGAAGTGCACCAGATTGAAGAATTTAACTTTAAAATGTAGCTAAGGGTAAATATTTCCGTATTTTTTCATATTGCAATATATATAGCAGAAAAAAAAATATTGCAATGCCAGTTTTTTCCAACATCGTGCAGCCCTAAGTTGTACATTAGCAGGAATGCACAGCATGGAAGTGAAAACAGTGCTCTGTTTATTTTAATGTGAAAGTGCAATAAAAATATGTTGTCGCTATAATTAATGAATAATCGTGGTAAATAATTGTGATAACAATAATGATCAAAATAGTAGTGATTATCATTCTGGCCATAATCGTGCAGCCCTATACTGGGCTTGATCAATCCATGTCTTTTGTATTCTTAAATATACAAGTTTCTTTTGTTTTTGTTTCTTGAACCAAAGCAACCACAGCTTTGTGCTTTTGGCCAACTGTGTTTATGCCATCCACTACAGAGTGAATGTCATGGTATAATGAGTTATATAAAGGGCTGTAGTTCACTAGCTGTAACACATATGTTGCTGTGAGTATTTCATGTCAGCCTCCTTCGGCCAATCAATAGGATCGGCACTAACATTTATGGAGCCCTGGCCAGAATCTGGACCACAACCCAACAAAGAAATCCTATACAAACACACAACCACTTCCTTGAATGACTGCACCGACGTAGGCTCCAAATGATGCTTAAGTCCCTCTCTAACCTTTCATTTTGTAGATTCAAGTAGATTTAGCGGGTGAAGTGAACAAAGGATTATGCCTTTCACCTGGATTAACGCTGTGAGTCCGCCCAAGGAGAAGAACAGGTATTTTGTACTCGGAAAGAAACAAACCGGGATGCAACAGTGATTAGAAAGGTCACTTTCTACCATAGCCAGTGTGTGTCCTTTCACAGCCCTGTGTGTTGTTGTCGTGTCCTTTCAAAGTACTGAACCCATACCTGCTCCCTCATTGAACATCACCATAGATAAGAATGCATAAAATGTTTTAATTAAAGACCTACAACACACAGTATCCCCCTCTAGTTCTGTCTTAAACACTATCAGCTCCAGCAGCTGCATAAACCCAAATGCAATATTTTCTCCATTCCACATTCCACACGCTAAATATGTGACATTTACTCATAAACTTAGCCGAGTAATACTCAAGGCAGGCAGATCATTTTCCTAACGCGTGGTGCTGAAAGCTCAGATCAGGAGCTGACAGGACAACCTGCAGCTGCAGCGAGGAGGAGCATGATTTACTAGTATCCATAGGCTGCTGTGAGTGATCAGGTTTATATAATGAATCCTATAAATATCCTCAGAGGCAGAGCACATCTCTGTGGTGACATTTTGTAATAAGCCCCGTCTGGAATTTACTAGTGTTGTGGGCAGAGACTGGAAAATTGCTTTGAAAATGAAATCTGTATAACCTACATATGTATAACCGACATATATCCTGACTAATAATCTAATATTATAATCAGGTAGGTTCCTAAAAAGCAGTCTTATAATCTCTTTATAAGCATCTGAATTTCCCGTTACCTGCGTGTAATTTTAAAGTTTCAGACTTGTTATTTTACTGCAACCCATAATTTATTGAATTCATTCAACATTGAAATAATTAACTTTTTAATAAAACATATTTTCTTCAATGTGGCATCTAGATTTTTGCAGAAAATGCCAAACAAAATGTCTATTGTTACATGAGAATTATGTAAAGGGAAAGTAAAGAAAATATTTCAAGTCTAGTCTAGACTATTGAACGGCCAATAAATAATAAGTTGCTATTAAATCTTGTACAGATATTCATGGTCCCCTGCATAGATGAATCCTACTGACTTTGGTGACCTCCTGACTTTTCCTCTATAGCGCCATCATGAGATTGACATTTTTGTTTTATACTGAAATCTCAATTATTTGATGGATTACTTGGTGTCAACAAAGATAAATCCTGAAAAAAATCCCTTCTAGATCCCTGTTTGTCTGGTGCCACAAAACACCACTGCATATAAGTACAGCCCCACAGAGCTGCTAGCATGGCTGGAGATTCTTAGTCTTGTTTGTATCTACTTTGTAACTTATGTACAAAGATTTGCGCATGTTTTATTGGTTCTTTGGTTCTTATAATATGTTTGCCTTCTAGGGAAAAGGAAATATCATGCATTGCTGTAGTGTGATCAACACATTTTCTCATTTATGGCAGTGAAGCTTTGCAATCCAGTTCAATCTATTTCATCTGAGACAGAACTCTGGTTTACAGTACCAACCCGGCAGGGCCAGCCATAAATCTCATCAACTGAAACATCATATAATTTATAATCTAATACATTTTATTTGCAATTTTGCAGTATGAATATGACATTTCATCACTGTTCTTCTTGTGTGTGTGTGTGTGTGTGTGTGTGTGTGTGTGTGTGTGTTTCCTGATTATCCTTCCTCATCAGTCCAAGAAGAATGCATCATTGTGCAAAATGGAAGGAAGAAATTGGAGATGATAGGTTCTTTGGGCTTGAATCAAATAATCACAGCACTGGTCAATCGCTACTGTATAAACCATATCAAATTATGGTTTGGATTATCATATTATGGCAGAGCTCACTGTGCCTTGGAAGCAGAGGTAGAGGGAAGCTTCAGAGAGATGCGCAAGCCTCGCAGGAAACGATGATATATGAGAGGAGATGAAGTGGGAGGGTGAATCCCACTGAACTAAACTTTGGCTATGGGGATCAATAAAATCTCTCACCTGTGCCTGAAAATATATCTTGTGATAACAACTGTGCAATTTTCTTTTAGTCAATGCTGACATCAGGTTGTGCAATTTAGAAAAGCAAACTGTCAAGGTTGTTTACTGCTGGTTTCGAGCTGCAAGTGCTCCTGTTTCTTTGGCTAAATTCAAGAATGAACTTGACGCTTGTTTGAACTGTGGTTTACTATGATGAAGCAGGTGAAGTGTGCAAGTTATATTGATAAATAACAGAGGATATTTGCATTGAAATAGCAGTAATATTCACAAAACCAAGCACATTTACATTGAGCTCTTATTCAACATAAACAAAAACCTAAACTGAAGGATTTTACAGTACTTTTTACAATCAAAATGTTGTGTTTAAAAGACAATATATTGCACAAATGCTCCACCAACAAAAAAGCATATACAGCATTATAGAGTATTGCTCTAAGTGTGCTGATGTCAGTGGATAAATCAGAAGAGAGACGGCTGGTATGGACAGTGTATTAAAATGCTCTTCATTTTACCACATCAGATTAACTTCTGTAAGCCCTCCACTGGTAACTTGGCATGTAAAAGATAATGGCTCACGCTCATCCATGCTATACAGCTACATTCATACTTTTTGTGTGCACTGGCACAGCAGAGATTACCCCCCAAAGGAATATAATTGAGGTTAGTAGGCCTCTATCCTGCTGATTATGGGTAACCTATTGATAGGTTAGCCGCGGTACAAGAGCTCATTAAGCGTATTCACCATTTTTCAGAGTGAAAAAACAGTAATGTAGGCGCTGACAGCTGAGCGCAGTAATTACAGATTACAGCATGGTTTAATGTTGCGCACTTAACACCTTGGCTGTTTTGCCAAGATTTTAAATGTAGGCTACGTTACACGTTGCAACCTGCTTACTCGGGGAGCATTTTGCTACCATGTGTTTTGTATCATGACTGCTAGTTTGTGCCATCAAACACAGGTCCTTCATCACATTGTTAATCTGTGGTTTTCCACATTGGGGTGGTGCATGTGGAGTGGGGTCTTATTGACATTTTGCAGTAGTCTGCTGTGTGTGATGGCTGTGATGTGTTTAATGTGAACTGAGCATAGTTGCAGTAAATCTAATACACGACGGCCTGTGATGCTAAACCAATTTGAGAGATTTGTGCTGATGAAATCCGGTGATATCAAAACTATTTTATTTGCACTCAGGGTAGCATCACATACTGGAGGAAACTCGTTCATTTCCTAGTGAGATATATCTATTCTATCCTATATCTATCCCCACAGCTGTCCAGGGAAATGATTCACATTGTAGAAATGCTGCACTACAACTACATTTCCAAACTGCTCCTTTGTTTTCATTCCTCTAAAGTGATGTTAAGTCTCATCCAGCTGTTAAACTTTCCCCATTCAACATGCTATGACCTCTGGATTGTAACACAGTCTGGTAAATCCGTTCTTAAAAAGGGATTAGGGGATTTTCATTATGACATTTTGTGTGACAGTGAAATCTACAATATACAAATCCATCTTACACTTACATTATCTTTGGCTTTAAAATGAGGGAATGGAGCACCACACTGTTATTATTGTGTGAAACAAAGTTGTTGGGGGCTGGCAATATACATTTAAGATAAATATAAGCAAATACGCCAGGTATAAGACATGCTGGTTAAAGGTGCAGTGTGTAGGATTTGGAATCTAGTGGTTAGGTTGCAGACTGTGCAATACTGCATTTATACTGTACATTCGAGAAATATTCTTATTTATTTCTTATTTATACCATTCTGGCATTTATATTTAACACACTTAATAGATCCCGCTTCTCAGCATTTTGTATTTACTTTTTGCACTGTTGTTATACTGCATGTCTTAATGCAATACTTGTACATATTTCATATTTTTTATATTCTCATTTTCTTATTGTTAATTTTAGTACTTATATTTCTTTACCTATATTTTGTTTATATTGTAGCATTATGTAAACATTGTAGCATTATGTACATAATTTACATGTTACATGTTTCTATTCTTACATTTCTTATGTTTATACAAGAGCAACTGTAGTGCCCCAATTTCCCCTCAGGGATCAATAAAGTATATCTGATTCTGATTCTGATTCTGATTACAAACAACTGAAACTTGTCCCGTGTGCCAAGCGTGTAGGAGAAGTACGGTGGCCAACGCTAAAATGCAAATGGCCCTTTTGGTTTGTCCGTTCTGGGCGACTGTAGAAACATGGCAGCCGGCTCCATGAAAAGGACTCGCTCCATATATAGATATAAAAGACTCATTCTAAGGTAACAAAAACACAATATTTCTTATGTTCAGGTGATTATACACTAAAAAATCCTACTAATATTATATTCCAATTTCCTGCCAATAGCTCCCACAGAATGCTAAATCCTTTAATATGAATCTATTAATTAATTTGAAATGCTGTTTACCAAACAGCTGATTGTAACAATCAGGGAGGCTAACATCACTTTGTAAGTAATAAAATAAAACATGAAAAATTACCTGCCTATAGGCCACCACAGCATCTTTTACGAATTGTGTTTATATTCCTGCTGTACTATGTCACACAAGCCAGTAAGCGTTGATATATATACAAGGTTATGAATAACAGCCTAAAATGATACAAATAAACAACTGTGGTTCTGTATTATTTGAGTTCCAGAAAAGCGCTATATAAATTGAATTTATTATTATTATTATTATTATTATTATTATTATTATTATTATTATTATTATTAATGTTAGTGCAGCATAACAACACAGGTACATGATTCAGTGAAGCAGCGTGAAATCACACAATTTGGAACAATTTGCAAAGAGATCAGCTCTGCTGCATCTAGGAAGATGCTCGGAGACACACCTCTGAATGTAAAACAGCGGGTAGGGGTCTCTGGGGGTTAGAGAGAGGGGGTTTGTGTGTGTCTGAGTTATTATTCAGTTGTTATTATAAAAAGGATAGGCCAGTGGTCAGTGGTAAGGGCAGCAGTAGTACAATCCAACATCTTCCGACACAATTTTTACGTCTCCAAAAATCCTGTACGCACACTTTGCATAAAACCACAGAGCATCCATATATTCACTTCACCTTTGCTGACATGTCTGTGTTGACATACACCCTGCTTTACTCTCCCTGTCCTCAATCAAGCCTTGTGTCAATATTAATTAGTGCATGACAGGAGCACCTATCCGCTCTCAGAGAGCAGCACAACACTCCTATCCATGACAACAGTGGTCTGAACAAGCCCCTCCCCCCGACAGCTGGCTCATTGTGTGCTGTGGATCTGAAGCGGCCTTGTTTCCCTTTGCTTGGACAGTTCAATAACTAATCTCAATGCAGCCAGCAGCATGTAGCTTTGAAAATGAGGAGGGCAGGCCCGATGGAAAGTCATAATCTGCTTGTCGGCGGCGTGTCGGGCAACTGGGAGGTTACCTTGTCAGTTCACATAAGGATTCGTAGACGGGTCAGAAAAGGAGAACACACCTTGGTTGCACAGAAGAGTTACAAAAGACTGATAGGTTCAAACCTGCTTTGCAGGTAGTCTGTATGTTTTCTCTTGAGTACCTATGTCCTCATGATTTTTGAACACCTTTCTTTTTACTTATTAAAATGTATTCAGCCAATAGCTCTGCACAGGTCTCAGGGAGCACATTATTAACCTACTTTGCCTAATTTAACTTTGAATATTTACCACGTTGATTTAATTTCTTCTTTTGGCCTCTGCAGAATAATTTGCTTTGGAATCAAGTTAGTTATATCAAAGGTTGTCGCAGCACGTTTTGCAATTATTCTTCCCAAGATTGCAAATGACATTTTGATCTGTCATTTTAACCCACCCGCCCCCCACAGTAATGAAATTGAGAAAGGGCAGCTGTAGTTTGGTCTCCATCCTTCAGTTCATTCATTTATCTGCCACATCTCAGACACCCAGTTTTGACTGAGCTCAGTGGGGATGATGCAGGTCAACAAAGCTATATTCATTAGCTCAAGCAAGGCACCGTATCCACTCCCTTCGGTTCAGTGTATGAAGGATATACTGTATGATCTGTGACTCTGAAAACCATTCAGTGGATATAAACAGAACTTCTTTGTCTTTTTACACTAACAGAAACCTTGTTTTTTAGTATTGATGTGCTTTTACGATTCTATTTGTGGTGTGTGCTATTTGATTCAAGTTTAGTATAAAAAGTAATGCTATTTATTTTGTGCAGATTGTGTTGTTGGGAAGTTTGCATCATCATTGTCTGAAGTTCATTTGTTTGTACACCTGCCCACCACACATTATCATTAGATTTGGACTAAATTTGAATGAATTATGCTCTAAATCAGTTAAAAGATCAATCAGTCACAACATGTCTGATATAATATGCTACTTTAAAGAGCATGTTGACCTGTGGAGTCATCCCTCAGCCAACGGTTTCTTACAATGACATCATAAAATCTGAACAGGATTCACAGCAAAACAAACGGCGGATCCCCCTGATGTTACTGCAGACGGGGCACGCGAGCAGCCCCCTCCCTCCGTCACATGTAGGCTAATGAACAGCAGGCTCGTGCCCTTGACGGAGGAGCCTTTTGGGCCACAAGAACCGTGTGTACTCACCACTTTCTGCTTGGACACACACAAACAATGGGACACGTCTGGAGTGCTTGGGGCCCAAACCCCGAGGAAGGGCAGATGGCGCCCGGGATCGAGGACCGCACCCCCATTAACATGAGAAAAGAGAGGGACAGAGGCGGGGGAACAGGTACCCTCTCTCCTATTTCCCCCCTCCATAGAGATTAGAAGGGGGTGACTCATTTAGAGGCTGCGGCGCTGATTTGGAACCCAATTAGAAGCAAGCTGTCAACTCAACAGCAGAGAATATCAAATGTGAGGATCCTGTTTGAAAAAAAAAAGAAGTCCCATCTATGCTTATTCATATTTAAGACTTCCAGTTCATCACTTATTTAAGGAATTTCATTTTGCATGTGCCACATTGGTTTCCAAGAGTAACTGACTCAAGGTTATCTTTTTATTACAACATTAAAAGGAACATAATTGAGGTTTTTATTATAAAAAAGTATTTTGTTATGTGTGTGGCTACAGATCTTCAGCAGAATTGCTGTAATTTTTGAGTTAATAAGGTTTATGACGCCTCGTTTTCATTCAATTATACCATTACGTTTAAATGCCAGCAGGTTGAATCAGTCAAATGTTTTTTTTATCTGCATAAATCTCAGATTTGAGTGAATATACATACTGGGTTTTCACGTAATCTGCAACTGACCATGGTTACTTTAGTAAACTCTAGAGTTAAAGCAGCTAGAGCACTTCTTGATTATTATTTGGGAATTTATATGTTGTTAAAAAGCAACAATATCTAGCATCACCTATAACATAACTTGATGGAAATGGATTTTCCTGAATCTTTCTGGACCTGGTTAAGATATTTCTTAGTCATCATAAAACCCCTGATGATTTAGAGAAAGCTGCTGTGCCAAAAATTCCATCCTGCAGTATCAATAGAGAAAGTGGCTGGTAGTGTTTTCCTTTCTTTCCACTGGAGGCATCTTTTACCTAAAGACATAAACACTCCTGTTGCTACAGCTGCAGATTGTAACGCTGGAGCCTCTCTCTGGGTGGAATGTGGCCGCTCTGTTGTTTTCACTCATTAGTCAGACCAACCACAATGGGAGAATTTCTCATGAAAAGAAATGTCTTCCTTTTTATGTCAAATAAACCAACTTATTGGGAAAGCTGAACTGCAACACGTTAATTTGCAGCGATACAATAATAAAAATCATTATGATTACAACCGTGCAGTATGATTAAAAAGAAGAAACTATAGAGAAAGAGAGAGAGAGAGAATTGAGATGCTGCAAAGGTGTATTTCTGTAGGTGTACATACAGCCTAATGGTGTACAGAATATTTTAGGTCATATTTTGTCTCCCCCTAGTGGCTACTTGGAGGACAGCTAGCATCTTCTGTCCTGAATTTAGAAGGCTACAAACTTATCAGATTTGTACTTTTGTGAATCAAGTGCTTAAAATCATCAATGTACTCAAAAAAATATTTTCTACAAATCATTATATTTTATATAAAGCTGTATCCATTTCAGGCAAATTTGTACCGCTGACATAACTTCTCCATCATGCCATGCTTTATTCCCCAAATATTTTCATGTATTTTGCATTCATCACGGTCATGCTTTATCGCCAAAAAATAGCCAAAAACGTTTAGAGTATAAAGCATGGTATATTTACCAATCTTAAGGTACTCTTTTGTTATTTCTAAGATCAACACATATGGCATGTTACAAGAATGACAATAAGGTACCAATAAAGTGTAAAACTTTCATTCCTCACTACCAAGAGGTTAAGATTCAGATCACAAAGACCATTCAGTGACAAGAAGCCGCCCTGCTACCTCAGCAAAATGGCCTCAGTCTTAGCTCACATCCAGAGCTCCAATTTCAGGCTTACTCCAGACACTGGTCAGGGGAGCAATGATAGGGTGAACAAGCCTACCTGGTAGATTGTGGCCTTGAAGTTGACTGTGAGGGTGTCATCAAAACCAAAGCACCAACCACTGGTTTGTGGGTTGTAGCCATGGCTGCGATGCTGTGGATAACAGAATAACCAAGTCGTCTTTGAGTTTAAAACTGGCATATACATCCAAAATTTGGCATTGATTTTGTGTGCGACCTTACCATGAGGAGCTTGAAGTTGCATTCACATTGTATACCTCCACATTAGACGGGTCACTCCTCCAACTGTGCAGAGAGAAGACAAAAGTGGTGATACATTTAATACTGCAGGAAGCTGCACTCTTTCTATGTTTTTGTGCTCAAATGCACACTGACACATAAAATTCTTGTAATTTCTGGACATTGCATTCATTAATGCACACTAGAAATGACAGTTGCTATGGAACATCTCATTAAAATGATGTATTGATATGTTTATATTTGGACCTTAATTTATATTTGCACTATTTCCTACTTTGTACTGCAGCTGCTGCACAACAATTTCCCTAATTTAAGTGGGGGTAGGCAGTATGTTTTTGACATCATTGGGCAAAAATTCCACAATAACCTTTCAGCATATTGTAATTCAAGTGTTCTGAGAGAAAACTAGACTTATGCTCCTCCTCATGGCTCTGTTTTCAGGCTTTAAAAAGTCTAGCCTTTGAGAATCTAGAAAATCAGGACTTTCGGTCAATCACAGGTCATTTTAGAGAGAGAGCGTTTCTATTGGCTGTGCACCGGCTCAACTGATCTCAACATGGCTGCCGGGTCACAAAATTCTCATTTTACAGCTAAACAGTACACTGCAAGATGTTTCTGAAAACATTTGAGGCGAGAAATAGGCATTACAGTGACAGAATATAGAGTCATATTTGATCAGCGCTGCCTAGTTTGACCGTTTGATCAGAGTTCGTGAGTGATTGACAGCTGCTCAGAGATGGCAAGGCTCCAGCTCAGATCTGATTGGTTGTTTTCCTCCAGTCTGTGAAATCTTGCAGATTGCCATTCGGGGCAACGGAGGACACCAGAGGATACAGAGGTACATGATTTTTTTTTCAGATTACCTGTCTCATGCACTACTGTCAGGATATAGTGACCATTTTACAACAATAACTTTTCCAATCAGATTTGCTCCATTTCTACCTTCTGCAGCTTTAAGCTCTTAATTAAACAATAATTAGAATATTCAGAAAGGAAATTTGTCAGTAATGTGTTAACCTGCAATGAAAACACAAATTGTATATATATATAGGCGTATACTCATACTGTTGACATGCACAGTAATAACTAGCTACATTTTGAGAAATATATTAAAACAACAGTTTACCACAATGTAATGTGACGTTGGGACTGGAACTATCGATAAATCTATTGACATTAAAATTAATTGTCATTAAAAAATCATCTCTAGTTGCAGGCCTAATATTTCTGGCTATAACTTCCTAGCATGAGGATCAGTGAGGCTCATTATAATACCGACGGAGCTCTCCCTCCTCCCAGTTACACATCTCCGCCCCAGTTGTCTTGGAACTACAGCTCGGAGCCAAGGCCTATTGAAGAAGGTTAGAATATAGCGTCATCAATACGTGACATATCGGGTGTATTACACATGCGCAGTAAGATCTCCTTCAGCTTTAGTTACACTGCGCATGCGTTATACCCTGTATGCCAAGACCAGTTACCTAACCTTTTTCTTTAGGCCTTGCTCGGAGCCCGGATGCGCCGCCATGCCGACTCTCTATCAGCGAATGGAATAATTTATTCACCAACCTGCCTGACTGACTGACACTGGGCGAACTAGAGGAGTTCACTGAACAAGTCGACCAGACAGTTTTGGGGGAGACAGAAGAGGAGCCTTTTACGGGCGGACAGACTAGCCCGGGTTAACCCGCGCTGCGTTTTAACTGACGTCTTTGCGTTGCTAGCCAACGTTGTGTTGATGTAGGGACACTTGAGAGCTAGCTACGTGCTAACGTTAGCTCCGAGTCGAGAGCGAGAGAGAGAGAGAGAGAGAGGGAGAGAGAGAGAGAGAGAGAGAGAGAGAGAGAGAGAGAGGTAGTGACAGTCCGGCCGGAGGCGGGGACAACTGTGAGGTGAGACTGTTACTTTGATGGTGACTACACTGTTGACTGTTACGCGTCTAGGTGGCCATCTGGTAGATAGTATCACTTTGATCAATGTGACTGAGGGTTTTAGGGGGTTTCAGGCGGCAGCACATCGAGGTGGGTACTTCACTGTTTGTCTCATAACTGGCCGGAGAGGAGCTGAACGTTTAGTCGACGTTCTGGCCCGCGATAGAGCAGCTAGGAGCTAGCTGTGCTAACTAACTAGATAACTGTCCAAACACAGGGAATCCTCAACTTTTCAGCTCACTGAGTAGACACGCTTCAGATGTCAATGTAATAATGACGTAGTCCTCTGCATCTAAAAATGTTGTTATTATTGTTAGGATGTTAGGAAAATGACAGTGGAAAGTGTTATCTAGTATTCATCCTATTCTGTAAATACAAAGTGATTGACCACCATGTGCACTTCACTGCCCCTCGGTTTTTTTAGGCGCACGTCCTTAGACTTAAAGGGGAACTACGCCCATTTTTTAAACTTCATACATGTTATTCCTATAGTCTAAGACAGTCCAAAAAAATATTATTTAACATGAACATCTCTCTCCTAAATCAAAAAAAAAAAACTAGAGTGTTAAAACTCAAAATGGTGATGTCATTGGGTATAAAGTAAGGAGCTGCTCCATAGTCAACCAATGGGAGATTGATTTTGTGTTTGTTTTTATACCCACTCCCCCTCACTCACTCATATTCAACCACTTTTCTGGGGTCGGGTTGCAGGGGCAACAGCTCCAGCAGGGGACCCCAGACTTCCCGTTCTACTACCCTTTCCCTTTTTATACCCAAATGAGCGTTATTATTATGTTCTCAGGTGTTGAAAGTGAAAAGGTACCCATATACTCAGATCATTCTCAGTGTTGTCTATTTTAACGCTCTACTTTTTGGATTTGGGAGAGAGTTGTCCATGTGTACTAATATTTTTTTTGGACTACCTTAAGCTGGGCATACTCGATGTACGATTTTAAGCCTGTTTCTGGCCGAAATTTTGAGCCACACGACACCCAAATTTCAGCTTCGTCAGGCGTTGTTTGCCGTGCAGTGTACAGGGGGAACGAAGACCGATAAAACTCCTCCCGACCGGCCGTCGGACAGTCGGGGGAATTTCTGACATGTAAGAAATTTTGATCGGCCGTCAACAGGCTTTCGCACGGTTGAAGCAGAGCCACGAGCCGATTCCCCAACGTCAGTGCCTTATTTCTGCTTTTCTTACTGTAATCAGAGAGCAGCTATCAAAATAACTATCTACAATAGATATAGTAAAACGTAGCTAGCTTACTTCCAATTCTCTCTGCAAAATGGTCAAGCCATACTGTCTACATCTACCTAGCCACCTGCAAGTCCATATACGCCGGCGCCTCTTTTTTTTCCAGCAGACAGGATGGCACAGATGATCAAGGCAGCACGTTTCTGCCTTGTTAGCATTGTGACCCGTACAGACCTCTGATAGCAAACAAACTTTACCTGCCTGTGAGCTTTCAAGTGTTTTTTTTTATATTTAACGCGTTCAGTGTGAGCACTTAGGTTGTGGCTGACGATCGGACCGTACAGTGTGAGCACATAAATCGTGAGCTTTGGCTTTACATCGCAAACAATCTACTCGTACAGTAGGAGTAGGAATTACACAACATTTCTAAACTCGTACAGTGTATTCCCAGCTTTAGACCATTGGAATAACATGTATGAATTTAGAAAATTGGCGTAGTTCCCTTTCAAGTTTGAGAATCTCAGAAGCATTATCTAGTAGTTATGTTGGTATAAGTGACTTTGCGTTGTAGTTCTGTGAGTGTAATTGCAGCAATAAGGATGCACCTCAATTTATTTAACATTGTTCACTATACTTTAGGATTTATGCTATTCAAGTTTTTTGTTTGACAGTTTTTTTTTTTCTGTGACTTTCAGATCCAGAACAATTTTCATGTCTGCAGCAGTCCTGAAAACCAAAAGAGATGTCTGTCGATGAGGATACTGTAAAAACTGGCAGTCCACAGGCCAGCTCAACTTCATCTCTGCAGCTCTCAGAATGTACCGGAGGTTACAGCAATATATCTGTGATGGTGGAGGGCACCGCAGCCACCCCTGATTTTGCAGCTGCTTGTCCTGTCTCAGGCACCGAAGCCTCACCAAAACACACCAGCACAAATGACGCGCTCACCCAATCAGATGACACCGGACAGGGAGCCAGAGGGAACGAGAATAACATCAATCCCAGGAACAGCTTTCATCATTCCAAACAACCACAGCAAACAAAACTTACGAAGCGCCGCAACACTGCAAACTCCAGTTTCAAGCATCCGACATCTGGCAAGAGGAGACGAAGGGCCAACTCTGAGAGCGACTCCGTCCTGCCTACAAACTTCCTCTTGGGTGGGAACATTTTTGACCCACTGAATCTCAACAGCCTGCTGGATGAGGAGGTCAACAGGGCACTCAATGCGGAGACGCCCAAATCCTCACCGCTGCCGGCGAAGAGTCGAGACCCCGTGGAGATCCTCATCCCCAGAGACATCACAGATCCACTGAACCTGAACAGCGGGATAGCAGACAGTAGCTTTTTGGTGTCCCCCTTCAAGAGTGGTGGCAGGAAGAGACACCGCAACAGACACCATGGAGGAGGAGGAGGAGGAGGTGGGGGTGGGGTTGGTGGTAGTGGGATTTCAACCACACAGATCAGCCTGTCAGAATCAGGAAAAAGTGAGGTTAAAACTGTCACCTCTACACCGCTTCCAGGTATGTTAGCCTCATGTTCTGCACTAGAGGTCTCCAAAGAGTCCAACAGTTTCTCCAGCATCACAGGGGATTCCCGCGAGCACTCAGCTGACAACTCATCCAGCTGCAAGGAAGAGATGACATCTGTGTCTATAGAGGAGTCCACTTCCTCCATTTCGGGGGCACCAAACCAGCACACAAGCAGACGCAAGCGTAGGCGTAACTCTGGCAAAGTGGAGCCCCCTGTGACCCATTCTACGCCAGTCGGAAAGTCCGTATCAGGAGACAGGAGTTTTGGAACGGGGGGATCGAGACATTCCCAGTCCTTCCACACACCAAGGAGTGGTTCTAGAACAGGGCCGGGAGGTCGTCAACACCAGCAGCCGCACAACCAAGCGAAGGAGCAACAGAAGAAGAAGTTCCAGTATGGGAACTACAACAAGTACTATGGCTACCGTAACCCAGGCGCTAGTGAAGACGCACGGGTACGTTTGCTTCGTCCAGAATGGTTTGAAGGTAAAGACGTTCTGGATTTGGGATGCAACTCAGGCCACCTGACACTCTATATTGCCAAAATGCTAAGACCCGCCCGCATATTGGGCCTGGATATTGACAGTGGTCTGGTACACGCAGCTCGCAAGAACATCAGACATTATCTGTCTGAACTGCAGACCCAAGAAGCCAGGCATGCGATGCAGGAGAAAAAGAGCACCAAGCAGGAGGAGAGGAACGGAAACGAGAATCTCACGGGCGCAGACAAGAAGCACAATGAAGCCGAGAGCAGGGCTGAAAACGGGAAACCAGTGAAAGGACAAAGTGGCCCTGCAGAGGCTGTAAATGACACTGACTCCTGTCGCACAGATGAGGCAGGGACCCAGAGGCAGGAAGGCAAAACAGAGGAAACGGAGCAGGCAGATTGTGATTCATCCCCCCCTGATCACTCAGTGAGCTGCTCTTTTCCCGTGTCCCTACGGATCTCCAGGGGGCCCATCGCTGCACCTCCACTAACAGAATCATCCACCACGCGGCCCGGAGAGTTCCCCTCAAATGTGTCCTTCATCAAGGTAAGACGGTGTGAACATTTGGCGGCAGCATGAACAAGGTTCTCATGTTATTGCATCTTAGGAGCCCAGATGAAGGTCAAAATGAAATCAGTATTTCACAATTCTGCACGGTGTGTGTCTTATTTATTAAGACTAAGCAGTAGGAGCATGATGTAAAGAAACCAGCCCTTGTCTATTGTAAAACATATTAAAACACACCCAAAAGCACTTGTTAGGAGAGAGGCTGCATATTACGGGAAACACTGACTGATTTCACAAGAGGACTTGACATAAATTGTGCGCCCAATTATTCTCCCTGGAACCTGATGACAATGATAATTGTCTTGGCTCTAGATTAGGGATAGCATTGTCACAGCACGGTAAGTCAGTTCCATTATAGCATGCATGAAGCACCCTGTAGCTTATCTGGACGAGACATATGTGGTATTAACTTACCAGGAAAATAAATAGCAGTTTTGAATTGCTAGCAAGTTAACATTGTAATTTGAGTATAGAAATTTAAATTGAGCCTACATTTATTGATCAGTCTTACAGATTTCATATTTAAAATGATTGTCATCAGGCCTACAAAGGTGATTATTTTCTGGATAAATCGTTTAGTTGTTTGGTGTATAAATTGTCAGAAAAAGGTTGATCAGTGTTTCCCAAAGCCCAAGATGACGTCCTCAAATGTCTTGTTTTGTCCACAACTCAAAGATATTTATTTTACTGTCATAGAGGAGTAAAGAAACCAGAAAATATTCACATTTAAGGAGCTGGAATTTTTCTTAAAAAAATACTAAAACCAATTATTCGATTATCAAAATAGTTGGCGATTAATTTAATAGCTGACAACTAATCGATTAATCGTTGCAGCTCTAGCATAAATCAAACATGTTCAGTATATCCTTGAGGACACTGGTCTACATTTTCATGATTGGATGCATTGTTGGAAAGTTTCAACAACTTTGGGAGTTTTAATACATTTGGGAATCAGTGGAAACTTTGGCAAATTCATTCCATTTTAATGCAGTTGTTGTCTTGTTTTTTTTTTTGTTAACAAAAACTACTCTGCTCCCAGTCAAAAGGACACAGGATTCTCTCCTCATATAAAAGTTAATACAGATATATAAAGCAATCATGTTGGTCTTTTATGGTTGGATTATTTAATGAGGAAGCATCTGCACTAGTTTCATTCTCAGATTCACTTCAATTAGACTGATTATGGAGGGAATTACCACTAGGTTGTCCACCCTCAACGTTTGTGTGTCTGTTGCACACCTCATTGTGTGTGTTTCCAACCAGTGGCTCACTATTGCCTGGAGAAGCTGGCAGTGATTTTTGAGAACTGAAAAATGGAAGCAGGAAAGAGGAAGCAGCAGTGTGTCTTTTTCATCAGGTTGATGTTGCAACGTGGCTTGAAGCATT
Organism: Sebastiscus tertius; assembly: GCA_916701665.1. Lineage (NCBI taxonomy): Eukaryota > Metazoa > Chordata > Actinopteri > Perciformes > Sebastidae > Sebastiscus > Sebastiscus tertius. The sequence continues at coordinate 69,390 of CAKAOH010037589.1, read as the reverse complement.
TCTAATGGCATCGACTTATCAATGCCACCCTTGGTGGAGAATTCTACAAATGTTACGGCATCTTTCTCATAAATACAAAGGTTTCTCATTAAGGGGTTTATTATTCTAATTTCTATCGAAGTTTCTTCTCTCCACTTCACTTACAGGCTTTGTGTAGGCAGATACATGAATTGGTTGGATGCAGAAAGCAAAGTGTTTGTGAATGAAATCGATAACTGCCTCCTCCCTGCTACGAGCATTAGAGATAATGGCAGTGCAGCACAGAGCTTATCCTGTAAATGAGGGAAAAGCCTCAAGACGACCGCCTGAGTCCCCTCAGCCTGAACAATACAAGATGGATTCGAGGGAGAAACGTCAGACTGCCTAATATTTGTTGGACAAGTCCACCCTGGTATCAAGTTAGAGTGTGGAAAGTTGTAGGGAAGCATATTTAATTTAATACAGCAGGTGTATGTGTCGTGTATATCAGTCCATATATCTCCGCATTTGAGAAGTGGGAGCCAGCTAGAGCTTGGCATGTTCACTTGATAAATGACTCAAAGTGATGAATCAATTATTACAACAAATCCCCTTCTGGATTTCTCTACACACAAGCTTTCATATTAATCCGGCACCATTTGTAAGTCAAATGGTTTCACAGAGCAGCAGTAAAATTTGGTGGGTAATCTTCCTCAGTAGCTCATGGGTTTGTTTATGTTGTCATCACCAGCTTGAATTGGAAGATCACCTGTTCAATGTTTATAAGAGCCAAAGAGTCAGCATCACACATACAAATACATACATTTTTTAATGCATCCTATAATTAGATATTAATTACAGGATGCATTTTAGGGATGCACCGATCCGACCTTTTCAGTCCTGTTACCAATAGCGATACCTGGACTTTGGGTATCAGCCGATACCGAGTACCGATACCTCACTGTGTGGAAGTGACTGGGATCATTCTTTAATGTGTAAGGCAACATCAGGCCTGACTTAAAACATTGCTTTCCTAATTTTGTAATACAAACTGTGACCAATAAATACATAGATAAAGTATACATTTATTTAATTGTTCTTTATTATTAAAATAACAAATTGTACACCAGCAACTTAGTAAAAAATCTTCAAAATTAACAGAAATTACAATTCAGGTGTAAAACTTTTAAATGCAGCAGCAAATTGGTCAAAACATAAACAGGAATTAAAATTACAGAATATAATGTATATAGTATATGAACATTGAATTGAATAGATCAACCCCATTGTCACCAATACCCGATCCAACTATTTGAGTCAGTATCGGCCCGATATCGGATCCAGTATCTGTATCGGTGCATCCCTAATGCATTTTAAAAAAATGTACTTATAAAAAGTAAAAAAGACCATTAGAGTTATGGTCTTTTTTACTTCTTATTGTTTTTATGCGTCCTCTGTTAAGCACCTAAAAAGAATGTTTCCCTTTGTTGTCCCCCAACAATCGGGTTTCTCATTCTGACCGTAAACTTGCCTGATAAGCAATGGTTTGTAGACGAGTGGATCGACTTGCACATCACTGCACTCTGCTGTCCAATAGACCAAAAAACAAATTTAAGACACTTTCATAAACGTCAGTCAAATAAGATTTTCAGATAGCAGATTTTCAGCTGTGGCCATACCCCTAATGTGTTTAGATCTCTACTTTATTACAGTCATAGTGCTGAGTAGTTTGTCCTGTCAAGGCAATGTTTTTCTCACCGCACCTCTTCTCTCCCTTAGGCCAATTATGTACTGGACAACGATAATCTTCTTTTGACTCAGCGGCCAGAGTACGACGTGATCATGTGCCTGAGCGTCACCAAATGGGTTCACCTGAATTGGGGAGACGGCGGCCTCAAGCGGCTCTTCAAGAGAGTCTACAGACATCTCCGTCCTGGAGGCATGTTCATCCTGGAGCCGCAGCCCTGGGAGTCCTATGTGAGGAGGAAGAAGCTGACGGTAAGAAACCCAAGATGGCAGGTAGCTGCTGTGATGCAAACCAGGAGTTTTGTAGCAAAGCAAAAACACCTGGGATATACCCAGTGCACTTGGTGATTTTAATGCTTGGTTTGAAATTTGATGAAAAATGTGTTTTCCCTCTCATTTGACAGGATGATATCAGCAGGAATTTTCACAGCATCCGCCTCAAACCTGACCAGTTTGCATCATACCTCACAACAGAGGTGGGCTTCACTGGTTCTGAGTACCTTGGGGCCCCCAAGTGTTCAATAAGAGGTAATTCACTCATTTGTCAGAACCCATTTATGCATTACATGTTATTCACCACTGGAGCTTGATGTCATTTTCAACATTTATTTTTTCTTTACCACATCAAGGTTTTCAGAGGCCAATCTACTTATTTCACAAATGACCGCTCCTGCCTTGAAGATCGTTGAATGTGAGTAGCCTAAGCCACCACCACCACACATACAAGCCAGCCAGCTGCCCCGGACTGCAAGGAATCATCTGAGTCCTCAACAGCTACTCCAGCTTTTCAGACGCTGGAGATGAAATTCAGAGAGGAGAATGGGACCAAAAGTGGAATTAATTTTGTAAAGATGAGCTCTGTCGAATCAGAATCCTCCGTGACTACAAAATCCTTAAAAAGTAATGGAGTGAACTCAGATAGGACTCCACAATGTGTATAACCTGGAGCCAAACACCATAGCTTAATGGCCAGACTGTGGAAGAGGTGCTCATTGATCATTTCCTTGGACTATCCTTGTGCTAATGATGCTCCAGTGTGATGCACGGCCATAACATGTGTTTGAAAAATCTTTGGCCATATATCTTTACTTTCATAACTTTGTTCTGTGCCACCACATCACCACACATTTATACATACTGTATTAGGGTTGGGCGATAGGTCAAACTTTTTCCAATTTGCCACCATATCACAAAATTTACTCCCAACTGTGTGTTGCACCTGCAAAACTGTAGCACACCACTGAATTACAAAGCCATTAAACAGATCATACTGACATGACGTCTCTTGAAAAGCCACACTGGAGTGCAGGTGATGTGTTTTGCACTGTGTAGGACACTCTGTCGCATCCATCACAACTACTGATGACATAGAAATTGTGCTCTTAGTAGTTAAATATCTGCATCATGTTTGTCCTGTTGCAGCAGACATATAAATGCACATATTTTGGTGAATTTAAAACAGTCAAACAAATTCCATCGGGCATAGATTCAGCCTAATAGCTGATGTATTTGTCCCATCTTCCAACCCTAATATCTACTTTGTTTTGTCATTATTTTGCAAAATAGGCCTTAGAGCTGAATTTGACTTTAATCTGTTACAGAGCTGTGAAAATGTCCACATTTTGAAATGGACAATATGAAAAGCTCCTAAATTGCTCAAACCTAAGATGCCATGAAGTGAAAAGTGGCTTTTCTTAAGCAATAAAGACAATGATGCACGATGAGAAAGGTGCACTTAAAGCAGCCAAAACAACAAACATCCAATGAAATAGTGAATGCTTCAGTGCACAGATTAGATGTGTTCAAGGTTTGTCTCTTGTTTTAATAACAGTCAGTTCCTTAAAAAGTGTCACGGTGAAAGACAGTCATCAAATATTACATTCTGTCATTATAACATGGAGAAAGTATGTAGTTTTAGCAGGCCTACTAGCGCTGAGAAGATTACTTAGTATGGTACCTCAAACCTGACAGCAGCTAAAATGTTAAATCCCCCAGTGCAAGATGAAAAATCTATTAATAGATCTATAAATCTAATCTACATTTTCAATAAAAGACTTTTGGCTGTTTTGAATGTAAACTTTCTGCAAACCTAATTTACTTGAGAGTTTGGGCTGTTTAGAAAGCAACAAAATCACTTCATGGGTTCTTTAAGCCGTTTCGATGCTCCATCCTAATGGTAGGGGGCACATTTGAGCCGTGCTGACACCCAGGCGTCGGCTCAGCTCAAGATAATTCAGCACAGAGACCACGAGGACTATTTTGCAAGATAGATCTGTAGCATGCAGTGATCTATTTTTTTCTTTAATGACAGTGAAGCCATAGCCCTTACCTTATATATGTCGTTTACAATGTCTGTAATAACTGGGAGCATAATGAAGTGTAAAATATGAGGCAGAGGCCTGTCGTCAGTCTCTTCAATGCTGTATAGATGATCACTACTGGACAGGCATTAATTCAAACAGCATCAAAATCACTTTTTAGAGTTGGACTGAACTTCTGTAATGCTGAACAAAAATTTATAGAAAATTGATTATTACTAAAAGGAATGAAATATATCCATAAGACTTTTTTTACCAAATTGAAATATTAAGATGCTGTTTGTATTGAAGTGCTATGGGTCTTTTGCTCTTGAATTTAACTAAATATGCCATCATCATCATCATCTAAGTCTTTGGCCTAATGAGGAGGAGAGTTCTAAGTTTCAGTCTTTGTGATTGTATCTTTACTGGTGTGCACTGCTGATCTACAACCTTTCATTACACGTGGCTGGGACTGAAAATCTTCCTTTTTTGCGACTGGTTCAATTTGGCATACTAGCGTATAGGAGAAGAAGGATGATATGTTTCTATTTTAGTAAGTGATCAATGTAAATAAGTTTGCAAAATTTGTTTTACTGTTGTCAATATTAAGTTCTGCTTTTGTCATTTTCCAGTGGATTTCTTTTTTTTGTGTGTTTTTTCAAATGTTTGCTGCCAATTTGTGAGCGAGTCTGAGTTTTTGTCCTAAAACGGACCGCTAATCCAGTTCTGTAACAACACATGAATATGTACATTGCAAAGTTCTGATGTGTTTGCTTTGTTCTGTCCTGGCAGGCACATGGATTGTTAGATTGGCTCTTTATTTTTTTATAAACTGTTTGAAAGGAGTGTTTGTTGTCAATGCTATCTCATTTCACTTAATTTGACGTGTTATAGAGATTTAAAGTGTCAGTACTTTTTTCTATCAAATCTTTTTATAACAAGTTGTGGAACACTGATCGACCTATAAAATGAAGCTTCAGGTTATGTTTTGAATTGAAAGAGAATTGGCTTTGACGTCAGACACGGCACCAATTCACACCTTTCTCCCTAAGCTAAGACAATCGGACTCTCAGGCTTGATCAGCCCACTGTTGTAACTGTGCGGGCATTTTGCTTTTTACATAATTAACAAACGTTTAACAAAAGTCTCAGCAGCGGTATCTTACAGACTTTAACCCAACAGGCCTGATTTAAGTCCAGGTATCCAGGCTACAGCACGTCTTTGCTGGAGATGTGAAATTTCATGTTGTCATATACAGTGCTGTACGCATTTTTTGTACTCTCCTTGAGGAAGTCAATGCATTTTTAGGAAATTAAATTACACACAAACTAGAGTGTTTCAACATGGTTTAATGCTGATGAGAAATATTACAGATTTATGATGCTCAGATCTCATATTCATGTTATAGTGGTGTACAACACAATTCTGTGCAATATTTGCTCTTCAAAATTGTAATTCTGCCCTTAAAGTCAGCAAAAATCAATACCATATCATCGAAATTAATTTTATAGTGCAGGATGGATAAAAATCCGAGTGTAGTTTTGAATTTGAAAACTTTAGGGTCCAGGTTTTAATGTTGCAAAGAAAACCAAAAGTAAATATGAAAAGATAAATTGCAGTTTTGCATTTTTTTAATTAATTTTATTATTTGTTTGTTTATATGTTGTGTATTTGCAACTTGAAAACTCGGGACTCATTCCGAGAAATGGATTCGATGAATAGAAAGAGAGAAATAGCTATTCTGGGTTTTATTTAACTATATTATGCTGATAATTTAGTAATTCTGCTTTGTGCAACAGAGCTGTGGATGCTACAGAGAGTAAACTTCACATCCAACACTGTGCCCAAAGCAATATTCAGTAGCTAATCTTTAAAACCTGTAGCTATAACCCAATGATAAGATTTGAGCAGCATCAGCAATGAAATATTGATCAAATATGTGGTCAGAAACACAATAAAGCCGTGACAAAACAATGGTCAGACTTACCTTTGCATACCTGCTTCTCATTTATTAGACATTTTCTAAGATGAAAGTACATAAAATTGTTCTACAACTGTAGTGAAATAGATTTTTTTTAAAAAATGGAAATCTTTGTTGCTTAAAATATTGCATAAACTCAAGGGGTGTATGATTTTTAATAGCGATAAAATTCATCTCTTCACGTTGATATTTGCACTGATACAACTCCAGGGAATTAAACTAACATTTTTGCAGTTCCAGTTGATGTTCTACGTGTACCTTAACTTTTATAGAATCAGTTTTCTGGAACAACTTGGAATAAAATATCGCCTGCGTCAGGGAAGCTTTTAATTTTCATGCCTCTGAACAACAAGATACATCTGAATGTTTCTCTGTTTAACATTTTAATGGATTAAAAGTGATTCTAGATTTGGTGGTTCACTATTTGCTTCTACAGCACCTTTTAAGGTTATTTAACTGAAATGTAATTTTTGGGTGGAGGTAGGTGCAGACATTAAGGTGTGGGCTACTCTTTCAATTGTATTTTTGTACCAATTATACAATCTGTCATGCAGCTTTTTTCACATTTTGCTGTGTTCTGTCTTCAGAAGCTGCTCTGATAAACAACAAGTGCTGTACTGAGCGATGGCTAGAGGTTTGCCCATAGGTGTTCTTATAGAGGTGATCGTCTGTAAAGAGGTTAGTAACATACTTTGAAGGAAGCGGTGAGTTAAAAGTAAAAGTAAATGAGATTTTTTTCACATAATGTGTGAAGGGCAGCCCTGTGTCCTATTACTGTATGTGCTCTGGCTGCTCCTGTATAAAGGGAATTGTTACTTCATGCAGTTTATGTCTCCCTATAAAGGTCTACATGATCATCAAAGACAATGACCTACAGTCCAAAGTTTGGTTGGAACAGGGTGTGAACACAAACGATAACACCTGCTCATTGTAATACAAGCCGATACAACAGCATCCTAATGATAGTGTTTATTGCAGGGCTATTGTCGTGGATTGCATAGTACTGTACAGGTGTTACTTCTGTTGTTTGGTACAACGGCATCAGTAAGTATTCATTCATCTTCATTTTTTTTCTGTGGTTGTTATAAATACTCGATTTAAAAATGTATTATTATTTCATCACAATCAGACATATCTCATGTACATCATTCATACAAATACAAAAGCATGAAGTCGAAAGGAAACAAAAGGTCACCCAATAGCGGAGAGACACAGACTGGACGAGGGGTGTAGAAACATTTGCTATGCATATATAGGTGAAGAAAGGTGCAGTCTAACAGAGCTTCAGAGATCCTCTCCAGCCGTCTGCAGTGCTCCATCAATAGGCCTTTATGCCTGTTAAAGTACAAAGCTTATGACATTCTACCCAGAGCTTGTATAATGGCACTTAATGGACTGAGAGGGAGAGGAAAATGATTCTCCGGTTCGACTACACAAAAGTTAAACTTTAGCCTGAATGTCAAGCGCTACTTGAAATGAAATCCAGGTATTGTTCATCACCTGGATAATGCCATCGCTCTGGTGGATTATACAAGAGATGCTTCAAGGCCTGGGACACTCAAGACAAAGGTCATTTAAGCAAATATTATCTAGAGTGCTCTGACCTGGGCAAAGATTCACCCTTTAGCACAACAGCGAGCAGAAATCACACGGCCGAGAACGAGAAGAAGTCTGGATTTCTGAGTGGCTCAGTCATGGTCTGAATTTGTTGTTTGTTTGTTTTTTAGGAAATGGAAGTTGTAAATGGGTATTTTTGATTTATTCAGGACTGAGTCTTAACACTAAAGCAGAAGATACACTTAAAAAACGTCCGTACCTGATAGGATTATATGGATAAATGCTCAAATAATAATCTTTATTTATTTATTTATCTATATAGCACCTTTTAAAAATGTATACTAAATGTATATAATGTAGACAAGTCAAAGATCATCTTGAATCATCCTTGATGCTTTTACACATTTATTGATGATGTCATGTGTTTAATGATTACTTGGGCCAATAGTATTATGAGATTAACATTCAGTTTGCCAAAAACATTCACTTTTACTCACAGTAAAGACGGCAAGTGTCGGATCTGTGATTTCCTCTCTAATTAATAATTTGTCATTAAAGTTATTTTGATGAGACACTCAGACTTGAGGAACTGCACCCTTAACCAGGACTTACTGCATTGTTAAAGGTCATTGTTTCCTGCTAGCATTAGAATATGTCTATGGGATTTCTCTTCAATTCATAAAAAGCGCCCGCAGCATCTTCAAACCCTAATTTCTCTACCGTAAGACAGGTTTATACTGTTAAAAAAAACACATCCATCCTGTAATAACTTTGTGTCAGACAGAGAGCCTCATGTAAACAGGTTCGTGGTGGGTTAGCCCTTTGTAGTTGGGTCACGCTGCGCTGTCTGAATAGCACAAAGATTCCACTCAGATGACAATGCAGGGCACAATACAGCGGCTCGTGTTTACAAATAGCATCCATGCCTTTAACACCTACTGGCCCGGACCAGCCAACAACCATCTTCAGATCCTGGATCTGTTAACTCTGGTACAACATCCAGTAACCAGATGGATAATAAAATGCTTGAATCATATAGTTAGTTGGTTACTACTGTAGATGTCAGTATTTAATGTGTGTAAAGGTTAGTACATTTTGTTTTCAGGTGACAGTCATGTTGTTTCCTAAAAAAATAAAGCCAAAGTTCTCCAACAAAGACATTTGACCTTCCAATTGGAGACAATATGGCAATGAATTTGCGTTGACTGTTGGATTATGACGTAGTCCGTCTGTTCCAGACACTGTTGTCCAGACAGACAGAATGGAGAGATAACATAAACACAGACAAGAGACATAACACTTCATTCACAAAAGCTCTTTTCCATCACAGCTATTCGGGTCGGTCACTTGACCGTTATTGTGTCCTGGTCGGTAGAGCGCTGAGCGAAAGCATGCCAGACTCAAATCAGACTGCTTTCCATGCTGTTATTCCCCATAAGGTCAAGCCAAGTTGGCGACGGGCTGCAGAGTTAGTTGTAACAATATATGTTCGATATGTTTGCATTATATTTGGAACTATATAATTAAAACTGATAGTGATTATTATCCTAACTAAACAGCAACAAACTAAAACATCAGACAGTTTATTTTCATGCGTTTATTGGCGACACTGCATTTCACAAAGGATTGATTATCAATAGTTATTAAATGTTGAGATACATGATCAGTCACACAGTTTCAGACAATAATAACATAACACAATAGCTGTAAATGAGCTTTGTCCAACTATATAAAGTCCACTTCAAAAGCACTCTTTGTCAGATCCCACTACATGCTAGAAGCACAAGAGGGGTTGAAGTCAAAACGGTTTATCCAGAAGGTTGTCGTCGGTTACCAGGATTCCAGCTACCTGCACTGAAGACGTCAGCCCTCATGCATGCAGGTGCTAAGACCGCACGGCACAGCACCTGAAAATGAGCACAGTACAACTTAAGTCCGTCTGTTGTCTTTGCAATAAAAGTACAAATATTACAATGTTGTGCTACAGTTGTACTTTACGATCTTAGTAGTCTTACCTGTATCGTCGAGGGCAACCGTGATGACCAACGATGTACTCCTGAGCATAGCAGAACCGTCTGCAGAGTCCTCTATACCCACAGGTCCAGTACTGCATTTCTGGATCATTGCCTGGAGGGAATTAGAAAAGAATCGCACATATGTTCCCATATTCCTGATGAATATTGACTTTTGACCTTTGCATAAACTGTAATCACAAGAAATCCATTCATCTTAAAAAGAAGTTAGCTCAATTTAAATGACTTAATGGTTAAGAAAATTGTCAAATTTCTGATTTCATAATTTACTTTACTCCTCAGAGCCACACAAACAAGCCCAGCAGCGAGCACAGTGTATTTTGATATCATGATTTGCTTGATTTGATCTCACACAGTAAGAAAATTGGTGTATCCGTCGCTTACCCTCCCCGACTGCGAGCATCAGGAGAAGCACAAGGAGAACCAAGCTCAGTCCCTTCATGTCTGGGTACCAATAAGCTCTCAGACTCTGTTGTTGACAGGCTGATGCTGCATTTATACAGCATTTCCACCACGGGGGAGGAGTCCGTCGTGCTCTGTCCAAATCACAATAACAAAGTATCGCTGAATGATGGCAGTCTGAGGGGCTGGAGGTCAGGACTATCAGCTTACTCAGCTTAGTCAACAGCCGCAGCAGCTTCTTGAGAAATTGAAGACATTAAAACAAAGAACCATACTGTAATTTCTGTGCGAAACATTACTTTATTATTCAATCTGCTCTGTGGTTTAGAGATACTGTAAAGTATCTGTATCCTGCTGTTCACCAACACAGAAATCTAAATGAAAAAAGGGAGTTCTTTGGTTTTGTACTTACATACACCCCTATGGCTGTACCACAAAGGACTCCTTCAAAACAACAAACCCTCCAAAAGTTATAATTATAGGTGAAATACTAACAAATCTGTTTGTTTTAGACACAGTAAGCAGTACAGTTCTGTCTGTCCTGCTGTGTTTTCAGGGCTGCCCTCTGTTCGACCACCACTGCTCTGCCCACATCTGAATATGGCAGTAGTGTTGTAGTGTGTTATTGCTGATGCTGTGAAACTACAATCGAACAGCACAAAACACGCTGCTCCAGTGACACAGGGGAGGATTGTTAACAAAACAATAACAACACAAGGCACGCAGACATGTACTTGTATAGCATGCCCCCTAGTGCTTATGGACAGATGTTTGCCTGTTTATTCTCTCTCTCTCTCTCTCTCTCTCACACACTCACACATACACTAATGTACAGATAAACCAGCTTAAAGGGACAAATCGTGAGCCAATCTGTGATTAATCAGTCTGAAGATCTTGGACTTGGTGTTTGAAAATTAGAAAACAACAGAGCATGAGGAGCCTCGCAGCATTACTGTGCTCAGCATCAGAATAAAGGACAGGGCAGTGAGCAACCTGCCAAATTTAAAAGCACTTTTCCTGAAGAGGAGCAAAAACCTACTCAAGCTCATCCATCTCAAATCCCAGGGCTGCACACTCCCTTTTTTTGAGAAATTGTAATAATGTGATCAATGACAAAGAAATTGAGAAATCAAATTGTTTTCTTGCCAATGAATGACCTACATTATGTTGATTGAAGATTACTCTGGATCATATTTTATGCTGAAAATAATCAGTTTGAGTCACATAGTGGGGCTGAAATAGTGCAGAAAGCCATTCTCACTATATGTATTGCTACTTTTACCACAAAAAAAAATACTCTGACAAGTAAAAGCATCCAAATACATAAGAAGCAAATTGTACTTAGCATATGAAAAGCAAAAGTAACCTTGTCATTGTCATTCCTATTTCTTTTTGGATTTTATTCCTGATTCACAATCGTCTAAGTTGCATCTGAATGTTGTCAAGGTATTGTTGATTTTAACAGCTGTATATAGTGTTGGCTAATTTCCCCTTTAAAACAATACACATTTGATAAACTGACATATAAAATCTTGATCAAAAAAGTAACTAGTAAGTAAAAAAGTGTTTTCAATAAGCTTTATTTTAAATTTGTAAATTATAGAAAAAACAATTAAATCAACACATAGGTTAACAATACATATAAAGGAAATAAAGGGATAAATTAAAACAAACAAGCATAGAAATAAAATAAATAAATAAAAAAGTAACATAAAACATAAAACATGCTAGGGGTTAATATAAAAACATGCCATGGGTTAATATAAATAAATAATAGTAACTTGTGTAAAAACCTTAAAATGGGGAGCACAAACTCACTGTTTTACTAGGCTTTTTTTTTGTTTTTTTTGCAGAAGATATTGTCTTAATATATAGTTCCATTTCTTTTAAAAAAAAAAACATTAAAGTGAGGTTTAACTCTCGCAATTTTTTATTTATTTTTGCACCAATAATACCAGTAAGTAACTATTGCACATAATATCAATATCATGTGCAATACTACTTTTTACATTCTCAAGTGCAATATCACTGTTCATTGTGTGCAATATTAATGTCCAACATGTGTAATATTACTTATTTTTCTGTTTGTTAGCTTACTTTACCTTTTTTATTTTACTTATCTTATCATATTTATCATATATCTTACTTAATTGTAATTCTATTAGGCACTGGTGCTGAAAATAGTACTTTTTTATTTTATACACTTGAACTTGTTGTAATTTTGTTGTATTTTTGAGCAATCTTTGGCACAAAACTTTCCTTCGGGATTAATAAAGTTCTATCTTATCTTATCTTATCTTAACTAATGCTGTCAGATAGGAGTAGGATACCTACAATATTTCCCTCTGAATTATAGTGGAGTAGAACTTAGTGTTAAGTAGCATAAAATAGAAATACTCAAGTAAAGTAGTAAAGTACCTCAATTTTGGTCAATACTTGAGTCAATGTAGGCTAGTCCTACTTATTTACATTTCACCACTGGTAGTAATAACTTTCTGGTACACAGGGTGGCGACAGAGATTTTACACGTCGGTTTTTAAACACAGCGAAGAAGAGCACTGGTCATCCACGCATGCGTAGTCGCGTCCAGCTACAGCCAACAACAACAACAGGGTGAACGGTGCGCCCTATCATTCCAAGATGGCGGACCTCCTGGGCTCGATCTTAAACTCGATGGAGAAGCCTCCAACAGTCGGCGACCAGGAGAGCCGACGAAAGGCTCGAGGTACATCACGTTTGGCTTAAATAACGACTCGTTTTGCTTTAGTTTGAAACGGTTGAAAGGGATATTATAAGGGGGATAAGGTGTGTGTGTAAAAATGAGAAGGACAGGCGAGGAGAGCGTTTCTGCTGCTGTCATTGGCCGGTTGAGACTTCAAGTAAGCACCCGGGTTTAGCACAAGGCCTGTGGAAGGAGGCTGGGTCACAGGCGGACATTGGTTTCGGGGTGTTGGTATGACGCATGCGCAGTGTAACTGAAGCTAAACCAGATTTTACTGCGCATGCGCCGTACCCCTTTAGATATGACGCGTGTCCTAGCTTCCTTCAATAGGCCTTGGTTTAGCACCGCCTCAACTGGAACATGCAGCCCCGCATGTTCTGCAGACTGCTGCAGACCTGAGGTCACAGTCTTGGCTGGTGATGTGGGATACAAGCGAAGCTTTCTGAAGCACTTGTATTGAATGTTTTTGTATACTGTTTCGAAGCATTTGATACAGTCAAAATGGCGATATCTGCTGGCCAAATCCTTAAATGTGAGACCATCATCATCATCATACAGTCAGTCAGCAAGTGGCTCTGCTGTTACTGTAATACAAACCTACTGAAAGCACCCTGTAAACAACCAGCACTGTTTGATCTGCTGCTGCTGCAGCCCTCTTGTATGTTCACATAGACAATAAGTTCCCTCTGAGCATTCATGGTGCTCTGCATTTAGATATCAATTTATTATAAGACCCTATTATTCCCATTTATGATCAGCCACCTTTTCTCTTTGCTAATGAATTCACAGCTTTCAGAAAGCATTATCTTTGCTATCAGCTCAGGTTCTGGGCATTTTATAAGTAGATATGTGAATCATGAACATGATTCATATATTTGTTCATTGGTAGTGATAAATACTACAGCTAGAGACTTTCAGAGTGACAAGCAGCAGCTACTATTTCCTGTTTTCACAGCTTCACGTGGAACCTGTACTTTTTCAGAGCCCACCTCTACATTATAACACTGTCGGGGTGTTTAGTGGAGTGTTGCTGCAACTAAACAGATGTCTATAGAAAAACAAACAAACTGGAAATATAAACAAACAAACAATAAATTCAGACCACACTGAGGCACTCAAAACTCCAGACTTGTCCTGAAACCACTCCAGCGTTCAATGTTCAGTTGTTGTGAAGACATAAGCACACGACTGCGGTGATAAAAAAAGTGACCAAATCCGTTTCATTAACTATTATGAGTATGCCTGCCAATAAAACATCAGAGGCTGTTTGCCGGTAGACACATGCAACAAATAATGGGATTTGAGTCACTCTGTACTTGCCCTGAATGATTCGGAAATGTGGTTTTGCGATTACAGGAAGTCTGTGTCTTGATTAGCTTTTTTTGTGACTTCAGACTTTAATAAAAATATAAGCAGGCCGGTTCGTAGCGGTGAGACTGCGTGATATTGGTTTACAACGGAAACTTTAAATGCTATCGGACAAAAACAAACCACATGAAAATGTTAATTTCTGTCCCTTTTTCAGAGCAAGCAGCGAGACTCAAGAAGATGGCGGAAGATGAGAAAAGAAAGAAAGCAGAGTTCAGGAAAAAGGTGAGAGCTCAGGTGTCACATCTAATACACAAAGGATATTCTGTAGCTCTGGCACACAGAGCTCCTGTGACCTCCTGTCACTACTGTTGGTATTTATCACATGCATGTTTCTCCCTATATCTCTTGTTTAGATGGAGAAGGAAGTGTCAGACTTCATTCAAGACAGTGCACAACAGAAACGGAAATACAACCCTATGGGGAAGATTGAAAGGAGTATATTGTAAGTCAGATAATTACAATAAGCTCCAAGAGACATGACATGTTTCGTGATAAGATGCTCACAACTATTTACATTTCATCCCCGTCTCATAGACATGATGTTTCCGAAGTGGCTGGTCTGACTTCTTTTTCTTTTGGGGAGGATGAGGAGAGCCGTTATGTCATGCTTTTCAAGAAGGTCTGAATACTTTGCTTTTAATCCAATGTTTAGATATTAAAATAATGTGGGGACATGTGACTAATCTCCACATTGTGCTGTGGCAGGAGTTTGCTCCATCAGATGACGAGCTGGAAGCCTATCGCAAAGGAGAGGAGTGGGATCCCAAGCTGGCAGAGCAACGGCGCAGACTAAAAGTAAGACGAGATGCTCTTTTTTTTATTTCACTGTGGCCCCTTTCAGACATGCACCCCATTACATTAATCTGAATGCAATTTAACATGTCTAATGATGATGTCTAAGGGTATCATTGTGTTGCCCTTTCCATGTAGTTTATATGCATCATTTACAGTTGAATGCTATAGGAGGGATGTTGAAATATGTAAATGTATTTACTGAAATAGAAGCTGGTGAGGCAGGTTGAGGGGGAGCAGGTATATAAACTGGGGGAAAAAAGTTTGGAAACTTGTGTTTGGTCGATTATTTCTCTGTTGTTACAATGCTAATTGGCATTGTATTTTACATCGTTGGAAAGCCTGTTTATTTACCTTCACAATGATGTCCAACTTGTAAGGATCATGCATTTGTGGGATGAGTAGCACAGCTGATTATGTGGGTAGTGCCCAAGAAAAATTTGCCAAAATGCTCTGCCAATGGTAAACAGTGTATTCTCATAAGGCTACCAGGAAGCCTGCAATGACTGCCCTTCACCGTCAGGCCCGTTTGCGCTGGTGTCGACAATACAGACAATGGAACCTGAACATGTGGGGGAATGTCATGTTCAGTGATGAGTCCAGGTTCTGTGTGCCAAAGTTGGATGGCAGGGTGAAAGTATGGAGGCAACACGGAGAACACTATGCTGATTGTTGCACCAATGGAGTAACAGCTTTTGGTGGGGGCAGTGTCATGGTGTAGGGCGGCATCTCCCTCACTGGCAAAACAAGGCTTGTCATCATTGAAGGCCATCTCAATGCAGTGAGATATCGGGATGAGATTCTGCAGCCAGTGGCAATCCCATATCTCCACAATCTGGGACCTGACTTCATCCTCCAAGATGACAACGCTCGCCCCCACAGAGCCAGGGTTATCACAGACTACCTCCACAATGTGGGAGTAGAGAGAATGGAACGACCTGCCAAGAGTCCAGACCTCAACCCAATTCAACACTTGTGGGATCAGCTTGGGCGTGCTGTACGTGTTAGAGTGACGAACACAACCACGCTGGCTGACCTGCAACGAATCCTGGTTGAGGAATGGAACGCCATCCCATAGCAACGTGTGACCAGGTTGGTGACCAGCATGAGGAGGAGGTGCTTGGCTGTTAACCGCTACTGAGGCTCCTGACGGTGTATTAAATTAATAAAGTGTAAAATAGCCAATATGTCTTGTTTGTTCCTTGTTACTGATAAAGAGTTCAATCATCCAATCCACCAAACAACTCAAAACAAGAGTTAATACCAACAGGAGTATACACCGTTTACCATTGACAGAGCATTTTGGCAAATATTTCCTGGACGCTACCCACATAATCAGCTGTGCTGCTCATCCCACAAATGCATGATCCTTACATGTTGGACATCATTGTGAAGGTAAATAAACAGGCTTTCCAACGATGTAAAATACAATGCCAATTAGCATTGTAACAACAGAGAAATAATCCAGTTCCCGAACTTTTTTTTCCCAGTTATAAATACTCGTTTTACATTTGTATTGCCAAGTAACTCCTAGAATGTGATATCTAACTATGTATAAGGGGTTGATTTGTCCTTGAATTGACTTTTTCTCTTTCCTCTTCGCTGCAGGAACAGGCTGCATTGGAGGAAACGGCATCCAGTCAGACAAAGAAGACAGAAACGTGTCCCAACTCCAACTACAGAGACAAGTACAGCCACCTGATCGGCACCTCGGCTGCAAAAGATGCAGCACACACACTAGAGGCCAACAGCGCGTATGGCTGCGGTGAGTAATAAATGTTGTCGCGCTGTTTATTGCATTGCTTTGCCTCCTAGTTCTGCCTTTTTATTTACTCCTCATGTTGATATTTTTCCTCTTCCAGTGCCAGTGGCCAACAAGAGGGACACTCGCTCCATAGAGGAAGCCATGAATGAAATCAGAGCGAAGAAACGGCAGAAGCAGGGGGACGACTCAGGGGCGCACAGCAGCAGCTCTTGAGTCTCCACCATTTTTTGCTTTCTGTTGTGTGTGTGTGTGTGTGTGTGTGAGTGTGTGTGTGTGTGTGTGTGTGTGTGTGTGTGTGTGTGTGTGTGTGTGTGTGTGTGAGAGTGTGTGTGTGTGAGAGTGTGTGTGGGCACATTAGTGGTCTAATTCATCCTATAATGCAATATCTTGTACTTCAGACATTTAAAAGTATAACTTATATGGCAGCCGTTGAATCCTGTATGTATGCCACTGTCTGACTTGTTTAGTGGAGGATGCTCAGGTGGGTCTGATCCAGCAGGTGGATTACTATACGTGTTAAACATTTGCTTGTGACGTCAGTTATCAAGCTTCACACACACACACATGATTGGCAGTATGAAAAACCTGTTTTCGGTAAAAAACACAAAAAACAAAGATCATGTCTGGGTGTTCAGCTACTTAAAAAACACCTAATATCTTCATACATACTTTTTAAAGGACATTTTTTGGCAGTGATTATGTGTGATGCAGATGAGCATTCACAATCTAAGTGACATTTTAATCATGAAAATATTGACACGTTTTTAGGCGGAAAAGTCAGTGTCCCAAATATCCAGTGCAGCTTTTAAAAGGGAAACAGGAATGCCGTCTAATGACCAGCTTTTGGTTTAACTTTTGTTTTGTTTTTTATCTTAGTCTCAACCTGTTTCAGATCTTTGTAGCGTTGGAAGCATGCCATTTCCTCCATTTCAAGAGGAGTCTCATTTTAGAAAATACTGTTTTGTGGATTTTAGGAATCTGTGATTTAAGTCTCTGAGATTTTCTTTGTTCCGATACGTCTGCACTGACTGTGAATTACACTGTTACTCCAAACTAAATGTTTCATTATTGAGCCAGGCAATAGGCATCACAGTATGGAGCAGAAGTACCAGACTCATTGTAGGAATATTGGTCACATCTCTCTTTTTTGTTTGTCATATCTTCAAGTAAGTTTCTCGGCATCTTGGTGTCTATTTTAACATGGTTGCACTGTTTTATCCCCCCCATGTGTGTTAATAAAACGGAGATCAGTGTTAAGTCTTTGTCTGTATGCTGCCCTCATTTCTTAGTAGCCTCATTTTTGAATGTCAGCTGTTTTTAGACTGCTTTTAGTGTCTTACAATATAATTGAATCCAACACAAGTACACAGTTTATATCAACCACACCAACTTCTGTACTTGTATCTCTGACAACTAACATTCTCTCATGAGGAGACCAATAGAGAAAATATTATGTTATGGACGGTAATGTGCATTTATGGGCATTATTTGTCAGTGATGCAATGTAACTAAATACATTTACAGTACTCTAGTGGTGCTTTACTGAGTCCTTTCCATTTTAAGCTACTTTATACTTCACTACATTTCAGAAGGAAATATTTTACTTAACGCTTTTTACTTCACTACATTTATCTGACAGATATAGCACAATAGCTCATAAAATATTATGCATAATTATAGATTTCTAGTATAATGTATCATTCAAATTATGTCCACCTCAACCAGCTAACCCATAAGAATGCACCATAATGCATTTGTATTGATAATAGTCATGAAAGGTTATTTAATCATTTCATATGTAATCTATTTTAGAGTCATGTACAGTCTGCTGTTCCTGAACTGGCGCTACTTTTTGTCTCCTGCAGGAGGCGCCAGAGTTCAACCACGAAAAAAGTTTTTTTTTTTTTAATCCTTGTCTCACTGTCCTGCAGTTTCTGTCCTGCAGAAACACACTTATTGCGCGCTGAACACTCAGGCACGCACATGTGAAAAAATGAAGTCCACGTTTTTCTTCTTTTTCATCATTTGGTTTGCAGATGCGGAGCTAAAACCCCGGAAAGGTAAGACCCACACCCTGCTGATGCTTCTTCTGTCCTCATCAGATAGGTTGTTAAAGGGCTTAAAATAAGGAAAAGCATGAAAATGGGGCTAAGATATGGAAAGTTAAGTTGGACTAAACTGAGCTGACACTTTTAAGATGAACATCCTCTATTGCTCTATACAGCTGTGGTGTTTTGTTTTAAAGCTTATTTCTATAATTCTGTCTCACAAGCCACCAAAAGTTGAACTTGTGTTTGTTTTAATGGGCTGTTGGTGGCAGTTCCACACGTTTTCCTCCGGTTTGCATTACTTGGAGCTGATTGACTTTGACTAAATGTTTTTAACAAACAAACGTGTCTTCCAATTACTTTTTTTGTGATTTCCTTTCTATTTAGGGTTAAAAGAAAATCTTAACAATTTAGGCTGGTAAAACTTTATTTGTATTGTCCAATGTAGTGGACTACAGGACTATTTCAGTGTGAAAAGACTAAAAAAAATGAAAAGATTATGGCTGTAGAGTGATATTAAACCAAAAATACATTCAAATTGATAAAAAAAACAAAAAAAAAACACATGCCATATCACTGGAAAGTCTAGGATATCCTCTTTACAATATACCAGGGGTTGATAGAGTAGGTCAAAAA